>JAPFFP010045454.1:0-57599 GCA_026153255.1 Solanum medicagineum | reverse complement strand
TTAATTACGGGGTCTAACAATATGTTTGGTCAATGATCATAGGTGTGTAAATTATTATGTTTCATTTAGTTTAAGGGTTTAGTTGACAAATTCATAAGTATAAGGGTCAAACTTACAAACATAACCAAGCATAAGGGCCTCCCAGATCACTTCGCCCTAAATAAATCTATTAACCATCATAAGAGTAGCTCTTTAAAATCATGATTTAATATATAACATAATATGATATACACTTAATTTTGAAAACATCTCAATCATGCTATTCATGTAAATTGAGTGATACTTCATTTGAAAGCATCCATAATTCATGAAAAAATCGAGTTTATAGCATGCATGCGAAAATTTAATACTTGAGATAATGAAAATACTTGTATTGAGGATCATAGCATAATCATTGAAAAATCATAGAATAATACTTTGAATCATACTTCAAATCATAGATTCATAAGTAATTCATGGATAAAAATCTTAATTTGAAAAAGAATTCATGAAAATCGTAAGACTTTAGATTTTGTAGGAATTATAATCAAAAGAAAATTGAGATTTCTTTGATCCTCAATTGGTAAATCAATATTCATTGATGAAATTTCTACTTACCTGGTTAGAAATCTTGGCTTGACCTTCTTCAATGGAGGCTTGAAGCTTTGGAACCCTGGCTTGCTTGGGAGATGATTTCTAGAGAGAAAATTTTTATTTTGGATGAAAGTTGAGAGAATGAGAAGTTATGATACTTAAGAACCTAAAATAGTCCAAAATGATGTAGTATATGAATTAAAAAAAAAGAGAAGAAAACGAAAAGGCTCTTGAGAAAATAATTGTCGACAAGAACTACGGGCACCATCCACGGATCGTACAAACTTCTATGATCTTTGAAGTAATTCGTAAAAGACATTCTTTTTATATTTCTAATGTTCACTTTATAAACTCTTTTTTTTGTATGATATACATTTCTACAACCTATACAAAGCCTTAATAAAAGTTAGAAATTCTTTTAATTATGAAGTTCTAGGTCAATAATCTACGGACCAGCATATGCTCTGTAAATAATTTCACGATTTGTAAATTCATTCATCCTATTCAAGTCTAAAAATTCAACTTTCTGAACTTCAACGATGAACATTTGCTACAGATCATAAAATCATTACGATCCATAAATCCTCTCATAAATATGACTTACTTTTTTTCTCTTTTTCCTATCTTCTGAAGTCAAATCCATGAGTGACTTCCACAGATTATGATTTTTGTTACTACCCATCAAGATCCGTCATAAAAATTCAAGATTTGCAAACTTTAGTTAATTTTCTATATTTTCCTAACTTATCTAAATTAGAAACTTTTAGGTGTTACAATATCTTCCCCTTGAGAAAATTTGTCTTCGAATGAAGCTCAGCTAGGAATAAAAAGAGTAGAAAAAAATGTAGAGCCCTACATATATAAAAACACATAAAATTGAATGCTTGGCTAATTCCGGCTGAAGTTTAAATCTAATTTCATGATATGCATACATAAGGAAAACATGAGAATAACTGAAATGCATTAATCTGAAAGAATATGTAGGAGAGACTAATACCTTATGCTGAAACTAAAATGAAAAGAAAGAGATCGGGATACTTGAACATCATATCTGTTTCGGCTTCTCAAGTAGCACTCTCAGCTAATTGATTCCTCCAAAGGTATTTCACTAAAACAACTTTTTTATTCCTTACAAACCTGGCAGTCAAGAGTCCAAATTGGACCTATTCGTAAGTTTAAGGCCCCACCAGTTAAAAAGTGTAAACGTGTAGAAAAATATGAAATCTAAAAATTTGTTGATCAATGTACGAGCCTCATTTACTACTTGTAGTCCAAACTATGGGTCATAGACAAGGTTCATGATTTAGGGTCTCGATGGGTGAAAATTTAGGTTTCTAAATTTTGGTTTACGAAATAAGTAGGATGAGTCGTGGTTCGTTTTACAAATTGTAAAATATGGTCATAATTTGGTGTCATGAGTATAAATTTTTTTTAAGAGTGGGGTACTTTTACGAAGGGTCTTTATGACCTATAGAACAATTGATGAATTGTAAAAAAGGATTCATAGATGGAGATTTAGAGACTATTTTAGAGGCCCAAAAATATAACCAGGGAAACATCTCCCATTTACAACTCATAATCCAATCTATGACCTATAGATGGGGTCCGCAGGTTTATCCTCATAATTTTTTATGAAGTGTTTTTTCGGTGTTATCTTGCATCCGAAGCCCAATACAATGTTGTTTTAAGACTAATCCCTCCCATATCAGAACCATTCTTCCTCAGTATTTTCATTTACTTTTCACTAAAAATTTCCTCAAATTTCCCTGAGGCTCTAAACTCTCAAGGCAAGAAGAGGAAAGCTAGGATTTTCAAGGTTTCTTTCTCCAAATTTCATGCTTCAAGTCCTTTCTTTTTGGTCTTCTAATCGAGGTATGTGTGTTTGATTTGTCGAGTTCTTTCATCCATAAAGTGTAAGTATTATTTTATATTTTATTAGCTTTCAAATTATGGGTATTTCATTAGATGCATGAAGTCTCTTTAAGTGTTGATGTTATGATATATTTTCACTAATATGAGCTATGTAGTATGCAATGTTATGAAATATTATGAAGTTGATGATTTGTGAGATGAATTTCATGTTCCATTAACTAGGATTTTTGATTGCTTATGATGGTGATTTAAGAACATTTTATGCTAATGAGATTTACTACTATTTATGCATTTTCTTCTTGAAATGCATGATTTAAAGATTGCATGCATTAGACCACCAAGTTTTAAGTTAAACTCTCTAATGAAGTATGCTTAAGAGTGATGAAGGATTTCACTATATGTCATGAAATTGTATGAAGGTCATAAATGATTTACGAAGCCACCTTTTGTGATACTTAAGATGTACCCTCTTGTGAAAGGACAGTTTTTACATGAAGGGATTAATAAATTAATGAGCTATTCCTATTATGATGATGTTTATGTTTTCAAGTTTATAAATGTATGGTGCTTATCTTTAAAGTGTTCTGTGGATCTTGACTTGGTACTAAATGAGGCTTGAAGTGAGGACACGACCCAAGGGGTTCTTATATAAAGTCTTAAGTCTCATAACTACGTGTCACCATAGGATTATGTGCCTATATGCCTGAGCTAGTGGATCCACATCAAAATCCTATTCATGATACCCACCTAGATGGGTAGAGTTCTGCTTTGGGCAAGTAGACTCCTCTTTTTCCAATGTGGAGGTAGCATCAGAATTCCATGCTATAGATTGCATGGTCTACTGTAGGTTATGATCTCCTCCCACATAGACGCATATTTGATGTTTTATGTTGATTATGTTGCTTCAAATCATATTTTAAATGATGCATTGACTATTTATCATCATGAGCTTTTATTCCTTGTAATGATTATGGATATTGTTTGTATGATATTATGATCGTTTTTTGCATTCCATCCCACATACTTAATATATTCAAATTACTAATGCATATTTTGTCTACATGATATTACCATGTAGGGACCGATGATCATTTTCCTCCTCACGCTCATGGTTGACTAGTGGATTGAAGACTTTTCTTCATTAGTGAATCCTCTGATTCGGGGACAATAGCCTTACTATCTAGCTTGTTACTTTAAGACTATATCATTTTTACTTTGTATACATTTGAGGGTGAGCTTGGATACGTCTAAGCCCCCACCTTACTTATGACTTAGAGGTATTGTTGGATATATAAACATGTATGTATTGGCTATGATCGTTGTTCTTATTTCTATGGTGATTGTAATTTAGACCTTACTCATTAGTTTCCACTTATTTTATTGTCTTTACCAATGATGTGCTTGATGAATGCTATGAGACTTATTTGAGGTACCTTCAGGTTCCTCATTCGCTCCCTTTCACACTGATACTCTCTAAAGGTACAACTAAACTTGGATCACCAATGCACTTCTTTAATAAAGACATATGAAAATGGGATGCCCAGATTCCAACTTCGAAGACAAATCCAACTGATATGCCATCTTAATAAATGTCTCAAAATTCTCTAATGGCCAACATATATAAGACTAAGCTTTTCTTCTTACCAAATCTCATTACTCCGTTCATAGGTGTGATCTTCAAATAAACACAATCATTAACATCAAATTCAAGCTCTCTTTTCCAAACATCGGCATAAGATTTTATAATGATCTTAAAGTTTTTTTTAATTTTTTTTAAAAATTACCATTTTATCCCTCTTGATAGCTGCTCCAAGTCATATTTGATTGATTTTAAAAGTTGATTTTTGTAAATCTTGTAAAATATTAAAGATTTACTAAAGAATTATGTTTTGGTGGCTTAAGTTGTCTAGTTTTGAATTTTTGAGTCATCTGGAGGTTGAGTTTCAGAATAAAATTCAATCAATTCCATCAGTCCTAGAATGTGAAAATTGGTCTAAAATAATTTGCGAGTCATATTTGGAGTGGTTATGTCGATTTTAGGTTTGAGTTGGAACTTGAGTTAAAATTTGACTTAGGTTTGACTTTGGTCAACAGTTTGAGATCGAGTACTCATATTAGAAAATTCTGATGGTTCCAATAGTTTCAAAAGGTATTCTTCACGTTGGAGAGAACTTTGTCATAAGTTTTGAATATCTTGGTATGGTTTTGGCATTTCTAGTGCCTAAGTTAGTTTAGTTACGACTTATCAGAATCCAAGTGAAGGAGAACTTGGATTTAATTTTTGATGATTCTATTGGATCTGGAATATCAAATTTACTTGAGTTACTTGTGTAGTTTGTATTTATGGTATTTAATCAAATTTCGAGGGTTCGTTCCATGATTTTGGTATTATTTGGTAATTATTGGTGTTTGGTGTAGGATTCGCAACAACGAAGGATTAACCACTTAAGCGACCAATGCATTTTCAAATAGTGTTAGCTAAAGCAAAAGCCACTAACACTTTTTCAAAAAACGAAAGCCACTTAAGCTATCGTTATGTCGCTTAAGCGACATCAGAGGCTTGGATTCAGGTTCTTATTACAGGAATTAGACCTCATTTTCTATTTTTGATCTTGGGGAGCTCATGGGTGGCAATATTTGAAGTGATTTTTACATGTAATTTATCAAGTAAGTTATTTGGAGCCTAAGCCTTCCTTACACATTAATTACTTCTTATTTTTTACCATCAAATTGAGATTTTGAGTTGGAAAATTTTGAGGTTTGTGGATGAGCCCAAATTTTATGAAAATGGTGATTGTAAGTTGATTTTAACCCCTTTTTGAAAATAGTTTTCTCTAATGGATTTCTAATATCATGAGAAATGTATTTATATAAAAATTTTCAGATTTCATCCCCATTTTCAGTATGAGATTATTGGACTATTTTGCCCTTCTTCCTTAAATTATATGACCTTGGTGTCATTCATTTTGAAATATGATAGTGAATCTACTTTTGCCTAGATTGTAGTATTTTGAATTCTAATCGGAAAGGGAAATCACTCTTGTTGAACTGATTTCTTGACTTTATCGAGGCAAGTGGATTTCTAAATATTATTAAGTTTAATTGGACCTTGTATCTTCCTTATTTGTGTGTTGGGAAAATAACGAGAAATCCAGAAGTGGTTGAACTAATCATGAAATGACCCAATGAATGTGTCAGAATGATGAAAATGACTATGCGATAATATGTATAACTGGGCTTTTGAATTGGTATGTACATGTTGATAATTATGACCTTTGAATTGAGAACATTAATTGATTTCATGATTTTCATTGTTAAAAATTGTGAAATATTTATATTGAATCAATTAATTAGTATTATTTCATTTTATTGTGGAAACAACTATTGGATTTGAATGTGATGTTGGACAAGTATTGTATAGTCTTATCATTGTGTTGAAATTGTTGAATACTAATGAAACATTGATCAATTGATGAGTAATTTTGAACTATGATGATAAAATGATTATTAAGAACTTGAGAAATGATGAGATGCTTTGTGAAAAAACCTTGATAAAGAGTGTGTCATTCTGAAGAATGCCTTGATTGCGAATGATATATCAATTATGAAATAAATTGAATAATAATGATAGTGATTGTGAATAATGATATTGAGCCTTTCGTCGAAAAATTTGATTGATGAGAATGATTGACTTGAAATTGAATAATTGAAATGTGTGGACTCTTTGCATACTCTCATACTTATTGTCAAAGTGATTATTATGTTGAAATAAAACATTAATTGAGTTCCACTGTTGATATAAGCCAAAGAAAAATGATTCTAGTTATATGTATATATTTGGGGTCGGGCCACACGCTCTATGGAAATGGATACTTGATTATAAGGAGTCGGGCCGGATGCTCCATGACAATAGATGCTTGACTATTGAGGGGTCAGGCCTCACACTTCGAGACAGGTACATTGACAAATATGTCCCCTATGGGTTCTAATCTAATTAGATCAGTAGATGTGTATCATATGACAAACATGTATCAGGATTATGTCACATTACATTGTATTACTTACATTTCATAATATCCCATCTCATTTCATTCATTCCTTCAAATGTGAGTATCTATTCCAAGTGTGATATGATGGTTAATTCCGTTATTGTAAATTATTATTATCTATTAGTTGAGATATCATGTACTAGAACTATGAGTATGCATATGTATATTATGTATGTTGACTTTCCTGCTTGTATGGTTATAATTTTAGAGGTATGTGGTTGGCTGGTAGGAATACCTATATATGTTCTTTATTTGGCTACCTGCATTTCGATTGTCTTGTTGGATACCGTCTAGGTTGGTACTCAACCTTACTTTTACACTTGTGTAGGTGTTGAGCCCAGTACCTTCTGATCATTTCCTTTCCTATTGGACTAACCTTCTGGACTCTTGAGAGATAACATGCTTGTACTTCGATGGACTCTCAAGGCTCCTTACATTATGTCATATTCTATTTGAGGACTATGACATTTAAACTTGTACTAGTTTTCCTTCATCTCAGTTAAAGTAGTGGCTTGTACATGTGACATCAATCTTGGGATAGTTCTAAACTATGGTTCCTGTTCCTTATGCTTATACTTTCATAATTTGACTATATTTTTTCTTTACCCTCCACATTATTTTTTTATTTCTGTTTAGACCGACTTTCCTTGGTGGGTTAAAGGCAAGTGCCATCACACCTGAATTTTAGATTGTGACAATTTGGTACCAGAGCCCCAAGTTCATAGGTGTAACACCCCACTTGTTGAAATTCCTAGAAAATAGAAAGTTAAGGAAATTTTGAACCTTTTGGGGTTCACAAGTCAATCTATGGCTCATGAATTGGACCATGGGTCGTAGAAGGGTCTCGTGGATGAAGGCCTCGAAAGTTAAAAGAATTTGGAGTTTCTGGAAATCATTCCACAATGAGCAAGACAGTCGTGAATGGAACAATGACCCATAGTCTTGATTGTAAATGGGACCATGTAGGATGAAATTCTTTCTAAGCCTGAAAAGGTTTCACGAATGGATTTATGGCCCGTAAATGGAACTACAGACTATACTGTTGGCTCTTGGTTTAGATGGTGTAATTTCCAGTATCTAAAATTTTGTGACACCTATTTCACGAAGGCAAAGCACGACCTATAGTTGGTATTACGGAGTGTGAACGGGGTCTTGTGAATTGATGTGCTATCAAAATACAGCAATTTTGATGGTTAAAACTTGGAATTTAGTGTGTTCTCAATGCAATGTTAGTGGGTTTGATGTATTTTTGTGTTTGTTTTGCATGGTTTCAAGGTTGGCATTGATTTTGGGCAAACTATGCAGAAGTTTCTAATTTTGAGGATCCACGAGACACTTTACGGGCCGTAGAGTATTCTACAGGCCGTGAAGGAGGTTTCGTGTAGAATTCTAGTGAAGGGTGGATTTTTGGAGTTTGGTTTACGAAAACGTAGACAAGTCGTGGAACACATTACATATCATAGACCAAGTCTCATACCTTGAGGATCTGAAAGTGAAGATTTGCAGAAATTTTATCAGACGAAACCCCTTATGGGCCATAGAACCTATTACGGGCCATAGAGAGGTATCGTAGAAGCCAAGTCTAGAATTGCAGCAACAAAGTACGGAAGCCTGACTACGAACTGTAAATCACTTTACAGCCTGTGGAGTATCTCGTGGAGCATGCCGACCTAGTTATTCTATTTTGTTTAGGATTTGTATTTTAAACATTATAAAAAGGTTCTCAGTTTATTTTTCTGAGGAGAAGCAGCAAGAATAGAGAGAAAATACATTGGAGAGTTTGAGAAACGCTTATATACTTTAATTTCATCTTCTAATTACAATCTTGTGATTGTCATTGAAGCGTTGAATTTTCTTGTGCTTAGTTTAATTGTGTAAGTACTCTATCATGTTATCAAATTCATGAGTCTTGCATTTACACAAACCATGAGTAGCTAAATCCACAACTAGGGTTGTGGGAACCATGAAGAACTAACACGGTAAAATTGGATAATTCATAATTCTTGAAAAGTGTGCATGCATGTATTAATTAATACTCTTCGTTTGCATATTTTCTAGTGGTGGACAACATTAGAACCCACCGAGTATTACTAACTGGATCAAGGTAGTAATAAATAGGAAAAAAGATTAATTAATAGGATTCGATCGATGTTTCTCGTCTAATCAACCAAACTGGGCCAAGGGGAGGTTGTACTGAAACAATATGTAAGGATTAGTAATGTCACTTTGTGGGGATGGACCAAGTCACGTAGTGAAATTCGCTTCTCGCCTGGACCAAAGGGATTAGTGAAATTAATTTACCGTTCTGCAGACTACACACTAGAAAAGAGTTCCGTTATCCAGTGATACTAAGTTATTGAATCATGGGAAACATAATACACTAGTTTCTCTCCATTTAGTTAAACCCTTGTGTTAGTTAGAATTACTTTTTACTTGTTACTATAAAACCCCCTCTTTCGGGGAGATAAGTTGGTTAATAAATCCAAATTACAGAATTGAATTCTCTTAAGTCGACCATATTTTCTTGGGTTTGACCCTAACCTTGGTTAGGTTCTATATCTTGACAACGACTGTGTTAGCTTCAAAAAGTATATGTAGTTTGGGTAACATCATGAATGACTCCGATAGTTTTAAATGAAGGACTCTTTGGTCTTTTTCAATTCACTGAAATCCTAAAATACGTTGTTTTGACCCTTCTAACTAACTTAACAGACTTAAACCCTATTAATCCTATTCCTAATTCATTCACTCTCATAATTCTCTCGAAGGCTCTTAAACTTTCTCTCTCTAAGTGAAGACTTCATTAAAGCTAGGGTTCCAGTTTGGGTCAAGGCTATTTTACCCTAATTTCTAAGATCCTTCACTTGAGGTATGTACGACTTCATCTATGGATTAGTTTCACCCAAGGAGCCCAATCCAGACCCCCTTTTCTCAAAGTGTCATGGTGATTTTTATGGGTTTTTGTGATATGATTCCAAATATTTGGATTGTGATTATTCTATGATTATGACATCTACATATGCATAAATTATGAGGAAGTACATGATTTCTTTGATTTCCAAATGAAAGTACATTATTTCATATGATGAATAGGGCTTAATGAATTGATATGGGTTCCTTTACAAATGATCCAAATTGATTTCAATTGCATGATTCCTCTATGATTTTCATCTAATTGCATGATTTTAATTCAATTGCTCATGAACCCCCACATGACCCTAAAATTCCCTATGATAAGCTATGAAATTTCATGAACTATGGTTCCTTGTCACGACCTGACCTGAATGATTGTGTTTGTGGATCCCACTTGAATCACGGTACCTGTCTCGAATCACGGTACCTGTCCTGAATCACTAATCATAACAACTATTAGCAACATAACAAAAAACCAACCATACCCTACTCTGAACATAGAAGTCACTTCTACAGAGGTACTATAGACTCAAAATAAAATATGTACATAGAGATATACATAACCAGGAGAAATCCTATATATACAAGCCCAAAACTAAAACTGTACAGGGCTAGTCTCTGAATACAAATGATGGCCCAGAAAATAGAAGGAGACCGTAGAATATTTGAAGTTGTTGATTCTTACCAAAGCCTCCTTAAGCATCTATAAGTCCCCAAATCAACGACCATAGCTCTTACTTGAACCTGCACCATGAGTAGATGTAGAAAGGTAGGGGTGCGTACTGGTGAAAGGCGCCAAGTAGGCATCATAGGCCAACTGAGTGAAATACAATAAATACAAAGATAATAAGTTAATGCAATATTGTAGTGTAAATTATCTATACTCAAGTCCAAAAATGAGCATGTCCAGAGAATCACAGAACCCTAATGGAACAACCCAACTAATGTATAATAAGATTGACTGCTGGAACTTAGAGGTCAAGTGTCAGCTATGCCCTTGGCATCAGAAGTGCTTGCCTGACCAAAACTATGAGAACTAACAGAGTAGAACAAGGAGGGACCAACTGACTAGGACCTAACAGTGTATGCTGAAACTAATTGACAAAGCCCATGCATAAACATAGCACACTGTCACACGACCAAGGTATGATGTTGCATGTAGGTGTAAGGACCTAGTATCTATGCATGTAGCCAATTGAGCCCCCATAATACATCGGTACAACCATGCATAACCATGGTACATATAAGTGTATCGACGAAACCAGGTAAGAACTTTGTATATTGTACCGGCTCGTGGCAACTGACTTCCTAATCCCATATCGAATTATGGCACTCGATCTTGGGTATTGTGTTAGTCCGTGACATCGGATCCAGGTACATGCATATATAATAGTGGCACAAATCCCTCACGGAGGAGCGAATCCCCCAATCATGCTAGGACAAGTCACCCAATCCTGGAATGTATATCATGTCGGTGTGCAACACCTAATCCAATGGGTACACCGTGTCAAAAGGTGACAATCTATCCTAAGGTATACCACATGATATGTATATATGTGACCATGTAGGTCCTGGGTCAAGTGAACTTAAGGCAACATTGGCCTAAGCCTAGCTAAGGCCTATAGGAAACAGATAACCAGTAATATCCCTCGTATCCCGAAACATAATAAAATTCCCAACTACTGAGCATCATTGGTGACCAAAATAAACAATAGATAGACTACCTGTCAAATAGAACAAGTTCCCAGGATAATTTACTAGGCTCTCCCACTGATGAATGCAATTCAATATCCTAATAAAAATAGATAATCCCGCTAAAGCTATGGGTAGGACACATGCCTCACACATAAAGATGGTATATATCTCAAAAATAGGGTTACTACCTGAAGCACTCCTCATGTACTTTGGAATGCCCCATAATCATATTTTCCTTATATCTCAAAATTCGTGCGTGATTTCAAAAATTCAACTTCATATTCTTGATTAGGTGGCAAAATTTAAAACCCAGATTTTAGAAGACCCATAGGGAAAAATAATGGTTGCTAATTAACAATTTCCAGAGAGCTTACGTGCCCAGGCCGCGACGCACCTGGGGCGCGCAATATTGTTAATTGTTGAGGCGAGCCTGCTCTGTGTCGCGCCTGAGGTGCAGACCAGTATAATTTTCCCTTATTTTTCATATTTCGTCCATGGGCATTGGGTTAATAACTCAATGCCCCATTTAAATGTGAAATCCTCTATACTTAGTCATTTTTCAAGTCAAGAACTCACAAAAACCCTATCTAAACCTCTTCAAAACATTATCAAAACCTCCATTCAAATTCAAGGATCTCAAGAACAACTTTGGATTTCAAGGACCCAATCCAAGCTTAAAGTCTCCTTCAAGTTTACTCCATAAAATTTCCAAGTTTAGGTATGTGGGTCTTCATCCATGGGTCCTTTCATCCATAGAGCCCAACATTCTCATTTTATGAAATATTGCATGATTTCAAGTTGTTTTACTTATGGGTATCTCTTATTATGAATTATGAACATAAATTATGTTGGGTTTTATCAAGTATTGATTGATTATGCATGAATATCTATTTTAATCTCATACCATGAGTTGATCTAATGAAGTTATGCATGATGTGAACTATGAAAATTATGAATTATTGTGAATTTTGAGATGAATTTCAAGATATCCAAAATGAGGGTTTTACTACAATATTGGTGGGTTGATTTGAATTGGTTTTACTCCTTCTTGTTATACTCTTGAGTTGCATGATTTTGAACAAGTGTCATGGACCCACCATGTCTTGATTAAATTACATGACAAGGATTTTCAAGTCAAGGAGGAGTTATTGCTTGATTTACAAGTCAAGAGATTTCAAGATAATTATGGGCTCCCAAGCATGTATTAAATTCATGAAAAGTATCTATGATTTTATAAGTGAAAAGTTGAGCCCTGTCTCAAGATTTTACCCTCTTGTGAGTCATTAATTTCAGGTTGAGGGATCAAGCAAGATTATTATTTTACCCTCATGTGCAAATTCAAGTAAGCTCACAAGTAGAGGTCAAGCATGTGAATGTCTCTTACAAGTTATTCATGATATGATTAAAATATGATTATTTTAAGTATTCTGTGGGATTAGACTTAGCACCATTTGAGGCTTAAGATGGGGGCTCGACTCAAGGGGTCCTTATATAAAGTCTTTAGTCTCTAAAATATGTGCCACCATAGGATTATATTATTTCCCAAAATGGGCTTTGCTAGTGGATCTATCTAGTTTCATGTTATCTTGTATGGTTTGCCTTGGCAAGTAAACCACATTTCGCCGAGGGGTGTCATGCCCGGTCGCCTTACCTAGTGGGTGTCATGCCTTGGATTTCAAGTAGTAGCTCGCTTGGTATATGTCAGTTAAGGTCTCCTCCCACATATGTATGATACATTATGAAAGTTAAATATTTTACATGCATGTTTTATTACAAGCATTGATCATATATGTCATATTGAGATTATATCCATTGCTTATACGTTTGCATTTTGAATATTATGGCTTATGTATTTGTTGCATTACACCCCACATACTCAGTACATTCCAAGTACTAACGCATACTCTATGCCTACATGATATTACTATGCAAGTATCGGAGCTCCTATCGATCATCCTTCTCCACGTGGCTAGTTCGATTCTTTGAAGAAAACTTTGGTGAATCCTCAACTCCGAGGATAATATCTATATTACTCATTCTATGTTGAGACTTCTTCTTTATGTTAAACATTTATTATCATGAGGGTGAGCCGAGGAAGTATCTTGGCCCCTGGTCCATTCATAAGTAAAGGTACTATTGGATACTATGTTTGTATATGCTTATGAGCTCGACTCTCCTATGTTTTTATGATTATGAAAGACTTACCTTAGTACTGCTTCCGTTTGAATATTTGACTCTTGTTATTGTTTTATTTTGCTTCCGCACCCAAGGATGCGTACATGATATGCTAAGAGGCTTGTTTGGGTTGTCTCCGGACTTTCTATTCGCTGTGTCACGTTAGGCCCTAGGCTTGGTTAGTGACAAGCTTTGTATCAAAGCATTACATTGTTACTGATCCTCAAACATCCAATACATCTCGTCAAGTAGAGTCTTATTCATGGTTGTGAAGCGCGCCACAACTATGAATAGGAGGTTATGAGGCATTTTAGGAAATGTTTTCCTTCTTCATGATCTATGTCGTTCTTTAGATGTAAAGATAAGGCTTTCCCCCTAATCAATGCTATTTTGCTCTTCTAGATCATGCCGCTACCAAGAGGAACACCAAGGAGAGCTCTTACACCCGACGAGCAACCGACCCCTCTCGCTCCTCAAGTTTCTCAAGATGGAGAAGTGACCCAAGATGAATTCTGGAATGCCATCACTTTGTTTTCCCATGCTATGACCAACCAAATGAACCAAGGGTCCCAAGCTCCTCATGCTCTTACTCCGGCCTCGAGGGTGAGGGACTTCACAAGGATGAATCCTTTGGAGTTTCATGTGTCCAAGGCAGAGGACGATCCCCAAGAGTTCATCGATGAGGTTTATAAGGTATTATCTCTCATAGGCGTAAATTCAGAGGAGAAGGCGGGATTACCGGCCTACCAACTCAAGGGTGTGACCCAAATTTGGTTTGATCAATAGAGATTGGAGAGGAGAAATGATGTTACTATTCCTTGGGAGGAGTTCAAAGCCGTCTTCGTGAACCAATTCTTCCTTATTGAGTTGAGAGAGGCTAAAATGATGGAGTTCATGAATCTTAAGCAAGATTCCATGAGTGTGAGGGAGTATGCCCTTAAATGCAACAAGCTCTCAAAGTATGCTCCTCATTTTGTTGCCGATCTTAGATCAAGGATGAACAAGTTTGTGTCGAGAGTGTCCGACTTGGTGAATGAAGAGTGCCATACTACCATATTAGTGAGTGATATGGACTTGTATCAACTCATGACATATGCCAAACAACTTGAGGGGGAGAAACTTAGGAAGAGAAAAAGTGGTCGTTTCCAACAAGGTCACAAGTTCCAAGGCCAAGGGTCCTCCAATGCTCCGAACAAGATTTTTGCTAATGATGGGGTATTTAACCCAAGGTTCCTAGGTAGCAATGGCGGGATGACTAATTCTAGGTGCTAATGTGGGTCAAAGGGCAAAAGAAGGCCAACAAGGGGGTGCTCCAACGCAAAATAGGTTCTATGCTCTCCAAGGGAGGTAAGGGGTGGATGAGGTACCCGATGTTATTACAGGTATGTTAAAGGTTTTTGATTATGAGGTGTATGCTTTGATAGATCCAGGTGCCACTCTTTCTTTCATTACTCCTTTTGTGGCCAATAAGCTTCATATGTGTCCTTTATTGTTGTGTGAACCTTATGAAGTGTTTACCCCTGTTGGTGAGTCCATTATTGCTAAAAGAGTCTATAGGGATTGCCCCGTGTTCATATTGCATAATGTCTTTCCTTGTGATTTTGTTGAACTTAACATGGTAGATTTTGATATTATTTTGGGGATGGATTGGTTACATGCATATCATACTTCCATTGATTACAGGACCCATAAAGTGAGATTCTAATTCCCTAATAAGAGCGTCGTTGAGTGGGAGAGTTGTAATGTAGTGGTCAAGGGTAGATTTATTTCTTGTTTTAAAACCCAAAAATTTATTTCTAAGGGTTGCATTTACCACCTTGTAAGGGTTTGGGATGTTGAGTCTAAAGTCCTTACTATTGAGTCGATTTTGGTGTTAATGAGTTTCTTGATGTCTTTCTCGACGAGCTTCCTGATGTTCCTCCTACAAGAGAAATAGACCTTGGTATAGACCTCCTCCCCAATACACAATCTATTTCCATTTCCCCTCACCGTATGGCCCTAACTGAGTTAGAGGAGTTGAAGGATCAATTGAGGGCTTTGTTGAAGAAGGGTTTCATGAGGCCTAGCAAGTCACCTTGGGGTGCACCGGTGTTGTTTGTAAAGAAAAAGGACGGTTCTCTTGGAATGTGCATCGATTATCGGCAACTCAATAGAGTCACCATAAAGAATAAATATCCTCTACTAAGGATAGATGACCTTTTTGATCAACTACAAGTGTCTAGTCAGTTTTTAAGACTGATCTTCTGTCTGGATACCACCAAGTGAGGGTGAGAGAGTGTGATATTCCTAAGACGGCTTTTCAGACTAGGTATGGGCATTTTGAATTTGTGTCAATGTCTTTTGGCTTGACTACTGCACCGACAATATTTATGGATCTCATGAATAGGGTCTTTAAACCCAACCATGATATGTTTGTGGTGGTATTTATTGATGATATCTTGATTTATTCACGTAGTGAGGAAGAACATGTGAATCACTTGAGGGTGGTGTTGCAAATTTTAATGGATGAGAGGTTGTTTGCTAAATATGAAAAGTGCAAATTTTGGTTGAAAAAGAGGTTGCATTTCTATGGCATGTGGTGCCAGGTGACGGAATTAAAGTGTATCCTAAGAAGATAGACATGATAAGGAATTGGCCTAGACCCTTGACTCCGACGGGTATTAAGAGTTGGGTTTGACGGGTCATTACCGGAGATTTGTGAATGGCATCTCTTCTATTGCTTCCCCTATGACAAAGTTGATCCAAAAGAAGACAAAATTTGTTTGGACTAATGAATGTAAAAAGAGTTTTCAAACTTTGAAAGAAAAGCTTATCTCTGCTCCTATTTTGGCTTTACCGAAAGGGATAGAAGGGTTTATGGTTTATTGTGTCGCCTCAAGAATTCGTTTGGGGTGTGTATTGATGTGAAATGGCAAGGTTATAGAATATGTCTCTAGGCAACTTAAGGTGTATGAGTGAAGTTATCCCACCCATGATCTTGAATTGGTAGTCGTGGTGTTTGCTTTGAAAATTTGGCGTCATTATTTGTATGGGGTTCATTTATATGTGTTTACCGACCAGAAGAGTCTCCAATATGTGTTCACACAAAAAGATCTTAACTTGAGGCAAAGAAGGTGGTCAGAACTCCTTAAGGATTCTGAAATGAGTGTGCACTATCATCCCGGCAAAGATAATATTGTGGCTAATGCTCTAAGCAGAGTGTCCATGGATAGTTTAGCTCATATTGATGTTGGTAACAAGGAGGTGGCTAGAGAAGTTCATCGGTTAGCTAGGTTGGACGTTAGGTGGATGAAGTTGAAAATGGTGGTGTAGTGGTTCCAGATCTTCATTGATTGAGGAAGTCAAGTCAAATCTTGACCTTGACCTCGCCTTGCTAGAGTAAAAGGCTTTGGTTAAGGATGGTAAAGTGGAGGTTTTCTCCCAAGGGGGAGATGGTATCCGTAGGTACCAAGGTAAGCTATGTGTGCCTAATGTTGATGACTTGGGGGAGTTGATTTTGAAAAAGGCCCATAATTTATCCTATTCTATTCACCTCGGTTCCACAAAAATGTATAGAGACTTAAGGGAGGTATATTGGTGGGGTGGTATGTAGAGAGATATTGCCAAGTTCGTAGCCAAGTGTCACAATTGCCAACAAGTGAAAGCCGAGCATCAAAGGCCGGGTGGCCTAGCCCAAGACATAGAAATTCCTACTTGGAAGTGGGAAGAGATCACATGGATTTTGTGACTGGTTTTTCCTAAGACTAGGAAACACTTTAGTTATATTTGGGTTATTGTTGATAGGATGACAAATTCAGCTCATGTTTTGATGGTTAAAACAACTTACGATGCCGAGGATTATGCCAAGTTGTATATTCATGAGTTGGTTAGATTGCCTGGGGTGCCCTTGTCTATCATTTCGGATCGTGGTGCTTAATTCACTTCTAATTGTTGGAGGTCCTTCCAAAGGCGTCTTGGTACCAAAGTCAAGCTTAGCATGACTTTTCATCCTCAAACGGATGGCCAAGCTGAAATGATTATTCAAACTCTTGAGGATATGCTTAGAGCTTATGTTTTGGAGTTAAAGGGTAGTTGGGATGAATACCTTCAACTTATTGAGTTTGCTTACAACAATAGCTACCACTCTAGTATTGACATGGCTCCCTTTGAAGCTTTATATGGTAGGCGTTGTAGATCCCCGATTGGGTGGCTTGATGTGGGGGAGATGGCTTTGTTAGGCCTAGATTTGGTTATGGAAGCTTTGAAAAAGGTGAGGATAAGGGAGAGGTTGAAGATGACTCAAAGTAGGCAAAAGTCCTATTCCAATGTGAGGAGAAGAGAGCTTGAGTTTAATGTTGATGTTTGGGTTTACTTGAAGGTCTCACCCATGAAGGGTTTGGTCTGGTTTGGCAAGAAAGGGAAATTGAGCACAAGGTTTGTGGTACCTTATAGAACTTTGAGGAGAATTTGCAAGGTTGCCTATGAATTGGAGTTGCATATGGATATGAATATGGTTCATCCAGTTTTCCATGTGTCGATGTTGAGGAAGTGTGTGGTGACCTAAGTGCTATAGTGCCCTTAGAGATTGTGGGTGTTGTGGAGGATAATTTGACCTATGAAGAGGTCCCGGTGGAGATATTGGTAACAAGTGAAAAGGTGAAGGAATAAAGATGTAGCATCCGTCAAGGTCCTTTGGAGGAATCAACGAGTTGAAAGTGCCACATGACAAGCCGAAGAGTACATGAAAATAAGATACCCATACCTCTTTCACTCTGCTCAAACTGAAGGTACTAAATTAAGTCCCTTCTATGATTTCAAGTCTTAAGTTTCAGCCTTCATCTTATTTGTGCATGCATTCATGTCATGGTAACAAGTTTATGGTGATTTTTGCCATTCATGTTGAGACTTTTTGAAAATGACGTTTAAGTGCATTTGTTGCATTCATGTCGGGCTGAAAGCTTTATAATTACTTCTCTTATGAACTTTCTTTTGACATTCGGCAACGAATGTTCCCAAGGGGGAGATATTAAAAAATCCCTCATGTGCTTCGGAATGCCCCATAATTGTATTTTCCTTATATCTCAAAATTCGTGTGTGATTTTAGAAATCCGACTTCATATTCTTGATTGAGGGGGAAAATTGAGTGGGTAATGGGTAGAACTCGGATTTTAGAAGACCCGTAGCAAAAAATAATTTTCGCTAATTAATGATTTCCAGAGAGCCTGCGCGCCCAGGCCGTGACGCGCCTAGGGTGCGCAGTAGTATTAATTGTTGAGGCATGCCTGGGGCGCGGACTAGTGTAAATTTTCCCCTATTTTTCATATTTCATCTAAGAGCATTGAGGTTATAACCCAATGCCCATTTAAACATAAAATCCTCCATACTTAGTCATTTTTCAACTCAGAACTCACAAACACCCTCTCTAAACCTCTTCAAAACATTATCAAAACCTCCAATTCAAATTCAAGGATCTCAAGAACAACTTTAGATTTCAAGGACCCAATCCAAGCTTCAAGTCTCCTTTAAGTTTACTCCAAGAAATTTCCATGTTTAGGTATGTGGGTCTTCATCCATGGGTCCTTTCACTCATGGAACCTATTTATGAAAAATTACATGATTTCAAGTTGTATTACTTATGTGTATCTCTTATTATAAATTATGAATATAAATAATGTTGAGTTTTATCAAGTATTGATTGATTATGCATGAATATCTATTTTAACCTCATACCATGAGTTGATTAATATTTAATGAAGTTATGCATGATGTGAACTATGAAACTAAGAATTATTGTAAATTTTGAGATGAATTTCAAGATACCCAAAATGAGGGTTTTACTACAATATTGGTGGGTTGATTTGAATTGATTTACTCCTTCTTGTTATACTCTTAAATAGCATGATTTTGAACTATTGTCATGAACCTACCATGTGTTTGATTAAATTACATGACAAGGATTTTCAAGTCAAGGATGAGTTATTGTATGGTTTACAAGTCAAGCGAAAGATAATTATGGGCTCCCAAGCATGTATTGAATTCATGAAAAGTATCTATGATTTTATAAGTGACAAGTTGAGCCCTATCTCAAGCTTTTTACACTCTTGTGAGCCATTTATGTCAAGTTGAGGGATCAAAGATGATTATTATTTTACTCTCATGTTCAAGTTCAAGTAAGCTCACAAGTAGAGTCAAGCATGTGAATAAGCTACTCATGTCATGTTATCATATCTCTTACAAGTTATTCATGTTGTGATTAAAGTATAATTATTTCAAGTATTCCGTTGGATTAGACTTAGTACCGATTAAGGCTTAAGATGGGGGCTCCACTTAAGGGGTCTTTATATAAAGTCTTTAGTCTCTAAACTATGTGCCACCATAGGATTGTATTATTTCCCAAAATGGGCTTTGCTAGTGGATCCATCTAGTTTCATGTTATCATGTATGGTTTGCCTTGGCAAGTAGACCATACTTCGCCGGGGGGTGTCATGCTGGGTCACCTTACAGAGGGGGTGTCATGCCTTGGATTCCACGTAGTAGCTTGCTTGGTCTATATCGGTTAAGGTCTCCTCCCATATATGTATGATATATTATGCAAGTTAAATGTTTTACATGCATGTTTTATTACAAGCATTGATCATACATGTCATATTGAGATTATATCCATTGCCTATACCTATGCATTTTGAATATTATGGCTTATGTCTTTGTTACATTGCACCCCCTATACTTAGTACATTTCAAGTTCTAACGCATACTCTATGCATACATGATATTACCATGTAGGGACCGAGCTCATATCGATCATTCTCCTCCATGTGGCTAGTTCGGTTCTGAAGAAATCTTTGTTGAGTCCTTAGCTCCGAGGACAATATTTATATTGCTCATGCTACGTTGAGTCTTCTTCTCTATGTTGAACACTTATTATCATGAGGGTCATCCCGGGAAGTGTCTTGGCCCCCGCTCCATTCTTAAGTAGAGGTGTTGTTGGATATTATGTTTGTATATGCTTATGAGCTCGAATCTCCTATATTTTTATGATTATGAAAGACTTTCCTTAGTCTTGCTTCATTTGAATATTTGACTCTTGTTATCTCTTTATTTTGCTTCCGCAATCATAGATGTGTACAATATATGCTAAGAGGCTTGTTTGGGTTGTCTCCTGACTTCCCATTCGCCGTGTCACGTCTAAGCCCTAGGCTTGGGTCATGACACTACCCTATCACCAGGCAACCAAGAACCTAGTGTATTCATGATATCACAACAACAAGACCTTAATGCATTGCTAGGAGTATAAAAAGTGATTCCCTTCCCGAAATGTAGTATGTTTGCCATTGCTAGGAGTATAACAAATGATTCCCTTCCCGAATTGTAGTATGTCTCCCCTAATACCAAAAACCCCAAAAAGATACATAAGCAACCAAATAGAGGTATATACTAATAGAAATAGTACAAGGTCGTGTCTATCCATTAGCAGGTGCATTACAGCCTACAAGGCAGCCACATGTATCTAAACTATCCTTAGGCAACCCAACTGATATCCAGAATATAGATATCATAGAATCATAAAAACAAGGTCTAAGCATAGCATAGAATACACCAAAAACCGGCCTCTCACAAATATACATATCGCCAGTACTGTCCTACTTGCACAGGTAAATAATGTGCTATCAAAATACAAAATATTTGATGCTTAAAACATATGATCTTGTGTGTTCTCAATGCGACATCTATGATTTTTATGCGTTTTTGGTGTTTAATTTGTAGGAAAGCAGGTCGCATGATTTTGGGGCAAAATTGCAGACTTTTCTACTTTTTGATGGTTTATGGGACCCTCTACGAGTCGTAGAAAATTTTACGAGTCGTAGAGTGGGTTTCGTGATGATTTTTAGTGAAAGGTGAGATTTGAAGTTCAGCTATATAAGAACTCTATATGAGTCATAGATCACTCTATGAGTCGTATAGAGTGGCTTCGTGAAAAATTCCAGTGAGTTCCAGTGAAGGACTAGTTGATCCAGATGAAGTCAATGAGAGTGCAATATGAGTCGTGAATTAGTCAACAACTCAAAAAGTGGATTTGTAGCATCTTAAGAGTTAAATAGGAGATCCCGATTACGACTCGTAAATCAGTTTAAGAGTCATAAATGCCTGTTGCAGAAAGTTGCCGACCAGTTTTTCTATTTTCTAAGGACTTGTTTGTAAATGCTATAAATAGTAATTTTTAGGTAAAGTTTGAGGGGAATACAATAGAGAATGTGAATAGAAATTACTCTTAGGGATTTGTACTTGGAGACTTCAATCTTGGAAGAGAATACACCTATGTATTCATTGTATCTTCAAATCTTGTGATTCTCAATATATTTTGGATTTGCTTGTTCTTCAAATTAATTGGGTAAGTGATTAATTATGTTTTCTCAAATCATGATTTCTTTATCTGCCCATAGCATGAGTAGCTAAATCCACAACTTGGCGTTGTGGGAACCTGAAGATCTAACCAAATAAACCCGGATAATTTGCAATTCTTGGAATGGGTATTTACATTTATCAATCAATTCTCTTCGTTTTACATGTTTTCTAGTAATGGCCAATAGTAGAACTTGCCTAGTGTTAACTTCTCGATCCAGGTGGTAATTAATAAGAAAAGAGATTTATTAAAATGATTCGATGATGTGTTCTCATCTAAGCAACCGAACTAGACCAAGAGGAGGTTGACTGGGACTATAGGTAATGGTTAGTATTTCACACTATGGAGATGGACCAAGTCACATAGTGAAATTAGCCTCTCACCTTTGACCAAAGGGCTTGGTAAACTTAAATTACCATCCTACATGCTATACTCTAGTCGAGAATTGGGTTATCCGAGGATATTGAGTTGGTGAATCATGGGGAACACAATTCCCAAGTTGCTCTCCATTATTAATTGTCTCTTGCTTTAGTTAGTTTACTTTATTTTCTTGTTGAACATTGTAACCCCCCTCTCCCCCCAAAGGGGGAATTGAGTTTTTAATTACTTGAACTGCGTATTGGTAAATCTATTGCGAGTCTTCGTATTCTCTGTGGGATTCAATCTTAAACTTGGTTAGGTGTTATGTTTGACTGTGATTTCTTTATCCTACAAAAGAGAGGTGTAACTTGAGCGTGATCATAGATTATGGTGCCGTTGCAAGGGAATATGGCTAGACTTAATTGAATTCAGGAGTAATTATAATTCAAGTGCTAATCCTTAGTTCCCTTATATTTAACTTTTGTTTTTGTTTTGGTTTGTTTGTAGGGTATACTAGTAGTGTATGCCCAACGTTAGGAGTCAAGTCAATCCTTTAACTCCACTTGATTCAGAGAATGGCCCAAGAAATGCTAACGTCGCAGGTTGGTTAACTACTCGAATTACAGTCATTGAGTTCTCTGGAGTCTATGTATTGCCTGTGGGTCTGAACCTAACCTTGGTTAGGTTGTATTTCTTATCAACGATTGTATTATCCTCTAAAAGGAGGTATAACTTGGGAGACATTAAGATTTTGGTGCCATTGCTGGGAGTACGACTAGACATAGTTAATTCATACTGATTTGAGTGTTAATTCGTATTTCCTATATTCTTTTTTTTGGTTGTTTTTGTTCTTTTTCAGGATGTAAGTGTAGTGTATGCCCAACACCCGAAGTCAAGGCTATCTTTTAACTCTATTTGACCCAGAGATCCAGAGAATGTTTAGGAGAATGCCGCAAGATAACGCCAATAATGCGACCAATACAGCTCTGAACTGTAACAACAATAAGAATGCTGATAATGAGAACCCACCTTTTCTTGAGGATATTATTCCACAACCTCAGGACTTTAATGCCAATGCTAATCAGTGGAACCTGTACAAGCTAAATTCTATGGGTATGGAGGTGACTAGAGCTATTGTGTTTCCACCACTATCAGCTGATACAAAGTTCGTAGTATCATGGGTTACTTCAGATGCTGCAGAATCGTGGGTTATTTGCAAGCGTACCATCGGAGGATCCTCATAGCCATCTACACAATATTACATTGGCCTGCAAGAGTGTGATGAGAACACCTAATCTGTCTATGGATGCTATGGGACTTTGTGTCTTCCTATTGTCTCTTACAGGAAATGAAATATTATGGCTATCTAAGATCCTGTAGAGTTTGATTACTAGTTGGGCAGACTTGTAGATAGCCTTTTTAGGGAGGTACTTCCCTAGATCAGAGAAGCTTTAGTTGAAGTACTAGATCAACGACTTTGAGCAACTTTCTGCTGATTCAATTAATACTACTTGAGAGCAGCTCACAAAGTACTTCAGAAGTGTGCCAGACCACAAGATAGTTGATGATGCCTTGGTGGATATCTTCTACTATGCACTTGATGAGAACAGTCAAACTTGTGCTGACACTATCATGGGGGACATGTTCTTAGGTTAGCTATTTGTAAGGATCATAGAGCGGATAGAGAGAGTGGTCAAGACCAATGGTGTATGGGGAAAAGAGATAGAGCATCCACCAAAGGTTTATACGCTGTTAATGTTGGCCCGGAGCAAGCAAAGATCAGCTAATAAATCATGCAACAGTTTGCCCAAATTTGCACAAGTATGGAGATGATAATGAAATTGAACCAAGAACGAGTCAATATGGTGGTTTATCAACCTCCACGTGCACCTATGTATGATAAGCCTTATTATGATAAGGACGCGTGTTTTGTTGCTGATCAAATAGGGGGTTTCTGGACTAACGTCCAAGGGTCCAACCAGGACTATTGGCGCCAAGGTCAAGGAAACTAAGGTCGGAACTTCAACAAAGATGGAGCTTATTGGTATAATTTTGTGAAGGATATTATGATAGGAATAGGGGTTTATAGAGATACAAATTAGGGTCATAGAGAAGGCTTCAGTATTGGTCCCTATGTGCCACCATATAATTGTGATGCAGGTGTAAGTAGTTCCAGAATTGAGAAGATGTTTGATCACCTGTTGAAGAAAGCTGAGACACAGGATGAGACTCTAAGGGGCATGAAATTTGAGATTTCTCGTATTAATCAGAAAATTGAGTCTCACTCTGTGGCTATCAAACAACACATGAAAAACATTTTGGTCAAGTGTTGACTCAACTTAATCAGCGTTAGAGGGGTACACTTCCTAGCAACACAGTTTAGAATCCTAAAAATGAAGGGCAGTGTATGACGGTTACTGATCGCGGTGACAACAGAACCATTGATCCTCCTATGCCAGTTGGTGAGGAAGATGTTCGAGAGGAGATGGTTGCGGCCAATGATGTGGAGATAAGAGATGAGCGTGGCAAGGATGGGGTGAGTGAAGTTGCTGATGTGCCACAGGAGTTGAAGCCCAACCTAGGCCTCCTCCTCCATTCCCTCAAAGAATCTAAAAAAGGGAGCAGGAAGGGAAATTAAAGCACTTTCTCTCAATGTTGAAACAACTCTCCATTAACATACCTCTTATTGAGGAATTGGAAAAGATGCCAGGGTATTCAAAGTACATGAAGGACCTAGTCACTAAGAAGCGCACTGTGAGTCAGGAGCTCTCCCAAGAGCTTCAACGTTGCAGTTATATTACTACAAGGTCCTTGGTTCAGAAGTGAGAAGATCCCGGTGGTTTCACCATACCCTGCACCATTGGAGATGTGGAGTTCGTAAGGGAACTATATGATTTAGGTGCCAACATTAATTTGACGCTCCTTACGGTCTACAAGAAACTAGGATTGGGTGTCCCTACTTCGACGAGCATACGGTTGATGATAGCGGATTGCATGGTGAAAAAGCCTGTGGGGATATTGTAAGATGCACTGGTCAAAGTGGAGAACTTCATATTTCACACATACTTTATGATCCTAGATTGCGAGGTTGATTTTGAAGTCCCTATTATCTTGAGGAGGCCTTTTTTAGCCACTGGACGCACTTTGGTGGATATGTAGAAAGGCCAACTCAAGTTTAGATTTGGGAAAGATGAGATTATGTTCAACATCTGTCAGTAGCCAAAGAAAGAGAATGATTGAGAGTAGTCTCTGTTATTGAGATTGTTGATGATGCTGAACCAGAAGTACCACTTGAGGTGAGATTGGGTGTTGACACTTTGGAAGCAGTGCAGATGAACTTGAACAGTGATGGCATCCTAGATTATGAGGAGAGAGTGAATGCTCTAGGTGTCTCTTATAGATCTAGGCACCAAACCAAGCTAGAGCTCGACTTGAAGAATCGGGAGTCGCCGCCCATAAAGCCCTCCATAGAAGAACCACCGGTATTGGAGTTGAAGGCCCTTCTAGCATATCTGAGATTTGAATTGTTGGGAGCCAACAACACTTTGCTAGTTATATTGCTGTAGATTTGAATGATAAGTAGGTGAGAGCCCTTGTCATGGTGCTTAAATAGTTCAAGAAGGCCATTGGATGGATGATTGCAATTATCATTGGTATCACTCCTGGGATATGAATGCACAACATTCAGTTGGTCAAGGACTACAAGCCAAGTATTGAGCACCAAAGGTGCGTCAATCCTCTTATGCAAGAGGTTGTATGCAAGGAGATCATCAAATGGTTGGATGCAAGAGTGATCTACTCGATTGCTGGTAGTGAATGGGTGAGTTCGGTTCAGTATTTTCCAAAGAAAAGGTGTATCACAGTGATACTGCATGCCAATAATGAGTCTATCCTTATGCAGCCAGTCACTGGATGGAGGGTATGCATGGATTACAGAAAACTTATTGCTTAGATAGAAAAAAACCACTTCGCTATGCAATTTATGGATCAGATATTGGATCGACTAGCTGGAAAGGGTTGGTCTTGCTTCTTTGATGGAATATTCAGGCTATAATTAGATCACAATTGCTATTGAGGATCAAAAGAAGATGACATTTACATTCCCTTATGGCACCTTTGCAGTCAAAAGGATACCATTCGAGTTGTGTAACACCCCAGCGACATTCCAAAGGTGCATGATTTCCATCTTCTCTGGCTTGATGAAGGACACTATTGAAGTCTTCATGGATGACTTTAGTGTGGTTGGAGACTCATTTCAGGACTTCTTGAAGCAGCTACGTGCTCTTTTGCAAAAATGCGAGGAAAGCCATTTGGTGCTAAATTGGTAGAAGTGTCACTTCATGGTGAAGGAGGGCATTGTGTTGGGACACAAAATATCCGGTAAATAGATCAAGGTTGACAGAGCTAAAGTGGAAGTGGTTGGGAAGCTTCCCTACCCATCTCAGTTAAGGGTGTGAGGAGCTTCCTTGGGAATGCAAGATTCTACCCGAGGTTCATAAAAGACTTCTCTAAAATTGCACATCCCTTGTGCAATTTGCTAGAGAAGGATGCTAAGTTCGTGTTGGATGAAGCATGCCTCAAAGCCTTTGAAGAGTTGAGGAAGAGGTTGATTTCAGCCCCAATCATTGTAACTCCATACTGGTCTAAGCCCTTTGAAATCATGTGTGATGCAAGTAAGGTTGTGCTAGGTGTAGTATTGGGACAACACCAAGAGAAGATATTACAGTTGATATACTATGCCTGCAAATCCCTAAATACAACCTAGAAGAATTACACTGTCACCAAGTGAGAGTTACTCGCATTGGTCTTTGCATTCAAAAAGTTCAGGTCATATCTGTTGGGGGCCAAAGTGGTGGTGCATACGGACTACTCAGCACTTAGATACTTGATGGCAAAGAAGGATGCAAAACCAAGATTGATGAGATGGGTACTTCTCCTGCAAGAGTTCAACTTCAATGTCATTGACATAAAAGGGACAGAAAATTAGGTCACAATTTACCTTTCCAGATTGGAAGATAGGGCACTGACAAAGTTCAATGATGGACTGGAGATCAATGATTCATTTACAGATGAGAGAGTATTGGCAGCACCACATAACTTAATGCTGTGGTTTGCAACTACACAAACTACTTGGTCAGTGACATTGTGCTGCCCGATCTGAACATACACTAGCATCAGAAGCTTATGTCTTATGTGAGGAAATTCTTTTGGGATGACCCATACTTGCTTCACATATATGTGGATGGGATTATTCATCACTATGTTCCTGAGATCGAGATGATGAGAATACTTGAGGCATGTCACTCGTCATTGGTGGGTGGGCATCATAGTGGAATTCGGACAATGCACAAGATCTTATAGTATGGGTATTATTAGCCCACTATCCACCAAGCCGCCCATGATTACGCCAAAGATTATGATAGATACTAAAGAGAATGTGGTGTTTCCTGCAAACATGAGCTCCCTCTAAACCCCATTATGGTGATTGAGTTATTTGATGTATGGAGAATAGATTTCATGGGACCTCTTTTTATCTCACACGAAAACAAGTACATCTTAGTTGTTATGGACTATGTATCAAAGTGGGTTGAGGCCGTGGCTCTACCCAACAATGAGGGCAAAAATGTCATGGCATTTCTAAAAGAGAACAACTTCTCAAGGTTTGGCACCCTCGGGTAATCATCAACGATGAAGGTTCTCACTTTTGCAATAGGCTTTCAAAACTCTTCTTGAGAAGTATCGAGTGAAGCATCGGGTCGCGACACCTTATCATCCTTATAAGAGTGGGCATATGGAGGTGTCTAATGGGAAAATTAAACAAATTCTATCCAAAACTATGAATGCAATACAGATAGATTGGTCACGGTAATTGAATGACGCATAATGGACATACCGGAAAACATTCAAGACACCTATAGGCATGGCGCCTACTAACTTGTCTTTTGGAAGGCATGTTATTTGCAAGTGGAACTTGAGCATAAAGTAATGTAGGCGCTGAAGAAGTTGAATCTGGATTGGAACCATGTAGCAAACTCTAGGCTGAGCCAACTCAATAAGCATGATGAGTTTCGATTGAAGGCATATGAGAGCTCAACCTTGTAAAAACAAAGAATGATGCTGCAGCATGATCATCGCATAGAAAATTGTCAATTCGCACCAAGGGACTTGGTGCTACTCTACAATTCAAGATTAAAGTTGTTCACTAGGAAGCTCAAATCGAGATGGATGGGACCCTTTTGAGTAAAATGTGTATTTGATCATAGGGCTATTGAGTTGGAGAGAAGAAGTAGAGGAACCTTCAAAGTAAATGGCCAAAGAGTTAAACCATACCTTGGAAATGTGGAAGAGATAAAGATGGTAGAAGAATGGGATCTTGAGGAAGTCTAAGTACTCAAGCCATCTATGTCATGCCGTAACAGTAAATCAGGCACTGTTTGATAGGCAACCCAAGGTGTACACTGGCGCTTATGGACCCAAGTATGATTTTTGACCCCTTATGTTTTATTTTGCTTTGACTGAGTGCATTACGGACAATGCACATCTTTTTCGATGGGGTGTGGGTAGTTTTCGGCCTCAGTAAAGTTTGAGTAGCTTGGGTCCATACTACACCAACTTTTGATCCTGGAGTTTTCTTGCCTATGTTCTTTTTCCCTGTAGATCTTTACTTTTTGTTGAACCGACATGTTTAGGTTATATTTGTAGCATATAGTACTAATACCTGTGGCATATATCATATTTTTGTGTTTTGTTTGAAAAATAATTCCCACCAAAAATCTTAATTAGTAGTTTAGATAGCAACCATGCATGTTTGGGTATGTGACAATGTTTGTTCTGATAAGTTAGGATAAATTGAGGTAAAAAAATGATCTGAGAGTCTTTTTTTGATAATGTAGTTAGTATCATGAGAGTGTGAGCTTAATTCGCTAGATTCATGTGTTTTGTGCTAATTCAGAACTTGCCCTGTTACTTTAAATTAGACTCTAGATTAACTGGATTAGGAAAGGATTTTAGGCCTTTGTTAAAGAAAGGATCTTAGGCCTTTGTTCTTACTAGACCACTTAGCCTAAATGTCCAATCAAAATTGAAATATATCCTTTGACCCCAATGTTTGAACCTAACATGTATCTATTCTTTGAAAACACCTGATTAACCTAGTCTTCTTAGTTGTAAAATTCTGAAATTGCCCCTAGTCTTTCCTTGATCATTGTGCACCTTGACTAAGATAAAAGGCCTAAGTTGAGGGTGGCTACCAAAACTGGCTCTGGTTTAGAGAATGGATATTGTGTACCTCAACTCAGGCCAAACGCCTAAGTGGAGGGTGGTTGGTGTAAGGGTGAAACACAAAAATAAGAAGGGGAGTGAGTGGTACAGAGAAAAAGGAAAATCATGTTCTGGGTGCAAGAAAAATAAGTGATGCTTTAGTTGTGAGCTAAAAAGAAAAATAAAGTGTAAAGCAAGGCAAAAAGGCTGGAAAAAAATAAAGCACCCAGAAAAGCTTGAAATAGGAGAAAGTGAATGAGATGAAAATAGTAGAGTTGGTAGGGCAAATGTGTAGAAAAACGCAGTGTCAAAGAGGGCCTTTAGTCACTATGCTCCTAAAGTACCATACCAAAGCCACCTGAGCCTACATTCCAAACCTAGAAAGTCCAAAATTGATCCTAGTCTAAGTAGTTGAAGGTCTTAGTCATAAGTATAGGGGAAAGCCTATGGTATTAGGCATGCTGCATGAATATCTTTAGGAGAGTGAGGGATTTTGCATAGTCCGAGGTCATATATGAAATCATTATTGTGTGTCAAATATGAGACTTCTTTCTATGAAGGCACTTGCATTTCTTTGTTAGCATTAGACTTACTCCGTGATTGTGGATTGCTGATAGTACGTCACTCGTCAAAGTTGTGTTGTCATATGCACTAGTCTGAATTACTTTGTTAGATGGCTATCTGATCCTGTTTTGAAAAGAGTGGTGTGAGTTTCTGAGTTTAAGATTTATCTGATGTATGTCATTCGGTTGAAATCTATGTGTTACTGTATTAGATGTTTTCGTCTAGTACTCAAAGAACTCAATAACTAGAGAGAGAAAATAGTGAGATTACATTGGAGAGTTTTTTTTAGAACACTTGTACTTTAATTTCATCTTTAAGCTTGTGACTCTCATTGATATTGGATTTGCTTGTCCTAAATTCTATTGTTTAGTGTTCAATTATATTTTTCCAATTCATGATTCTTACACTACACAAAGTATGAGTTGCTAAATCCACAACTGGGGTTGTGAGAACCATGAAGAACTAACAAAGTAGAGCTATATAATTCATAATTCTTGGAAAGTGTGCATGCATGTATTAATTAACTCTCTTCGTTTGGCATGTTTTCTGATTTTGGACAATACCCACCTAGTGTTACTGACTGGACTAAGGTAGTAATGAATAGGAAAAGAGATTAGATTTGATTGATGTGCTCTTGTCTAATAAACCAAACTGGGCCAAGGGGATGTTGTACTGGGACTAATAGGTAAGAGTTCATAATACACACTATGGAGATGGGCCAAGTCACATAGTGAAATTCACCTCTCACCTTTGACTAAAGGGCTTGGTGAACTTAACTTACCATCCTGCACACTACATAGTAGAAAAGAATTAGGTTATATGGTGATACTAAGTTAGGGAATCATGGGAAACACAAAACTCTAGTTCCTCTCCATATTGATTTCTCTCTTATGTTAGTTAGTTTAGTTTTATTTTCCATTAATTATAACAAACCCCCTCCTTTGGGGAAGTAAGTTGGTTAACTACTCGAATTACAGTCATTGAGTTCTCTTGAGTCTACGCATTCCCTGTGTGTTCGACTCTAACCTTGGTTAGGTTCTATTTCTTGATAACGACCACTTTATCCTCTAAAAGGAGATGTAATATGGGTGACATCAATGCCTAATACCATAGGCTTGCCCCTATACTCATGACTAAAACCTTCAACTGCTTGGAGTAGGATCGCTTTAGGACTTTATAGGCTTGTAACGTAGGCTCAGGGGGCTTTGGTATGGTATCTTGGGAACGTGGTGACTAAAGGCCCTTCTTGACACTGTTTTTTCATACACTTTTGCCCCACAAAAACTGTTATTCTTCATCTCATTCTCCTTGTCTCCTATTTCAAGCTTTTATGGGTGCTTTCTTTTCATTTTTCAGCTTTTTGTCTTGCTTTTACAATTCATTTTTTCTTTTTAACTCACAACTAAGGCATCACTTATTTTTTTTCTTGCACCCAATATATGACTTTCCCTTTTTTTCTGTATCACTAACTTGCCCCCTCATTTTTGTGTTTCACCCTTACACCAGCCACCGTCAACTTAGGCTTTTGGCCTGAGTTGAGGTGTACATTATCTGTCCTCAGAACCAGGACCATTTTTAGTAGGCACCCTCAACTTAGGTTGCTTTTACAGGTGCTTTCTTTTTATTTTTCAGCTTTTTGCCTTGCTTTTAAATTCTTTTTTTCTTTTTAAATCACAACTAAGGCATCACTTATTTCTTTTCTTGCACCCAGTATATGATTTTTCCCCTTTTTTCTGTATCACTAACTTTCCCCTCATTTTTGTGTTTCACCCTTACACCAGCCACCCTCAACTAAGGCTTTTGGCCTGAGTTGAGGTACACATTATCCGTCCTCAGACCCAGGACCACTTTCAGTAGCCACCCTCAACTTAGGCTTTTTGCCTCAGAGAAGGTACACAATGTTCAAGGAAGGATCAGGGCCAATCTCAGGATTTTTCAACTAACAATGCTAGGTTAATTAGGTTGTTACAAAGAATGGGTACATGTCAGGCTCATTAGGATTAAGAGGTATGCTGTAATTTTGGTTGGTTATTTAGGCTAACTAAACTTTTAAGGACAATTGCCTAAGATCCTTTCCTAATCCAATTAATCTACAGTCTAACTTAGAGTAACATGGCAAGTTCTGAATTATCACACAATACATGAATTTAGCAATTTAGGCTCACACTCACATGGCATTGACTGAATTATCAATAAAAGACTCTCATATCATGCTTTTTATCTCAATTTATCCTCACTTATCAAAACAAGCATTGTCAACACACCTAAACATGCATGGTTGCTATCTAAACTAACTAATCAAAATTTTGGTGGGTATTATTTTTCAAAAAAAATACAAAAACATGCTATATGCCATAGGTATTAGTACTATATGCTACAAATACTACCTAAACATCCTAAACATGCTGGTTCAACAGAAAATAAATATCCATGGGGAAAAAGAACATAGGCAAGAAAACCCCATGATAAAAAATTAGGGTAGTTATGGTCCCAAGATACTCATACTTCACTGAGGATCATAACTACCCACACCCCATCGAAAAAGAGGTGTATCGTCCCCAATGCACACAATCAAAGCAACATTATAGTATAAGGGGTAAAACATCATACCTGGGTAGCTAAGTGCTAGTCTCTACCTTAGGTTGGCTCCCAAGCAGCACTTGATTTATTGTCGCGGCACGACATTGATGGCTTGAGTACTTAGACTTTCTCAAGATCTCATTCTTCATCAGTTTTTATTTCTTCACATTTCCAAGGGATGGCTTGAATCTTTGGCCATTTACCTTGAAAGTTCCTCTGTTTCTTCTCTTCAATTCAATAGCTCTATGATCAAAGACACGTGCCACTCGAAAGGGGTCCAACCATCTGGATTTGAGCTTCCCAGGGAACAACTTTAATCTTGAGTTGTAGAGTAGCACTAAGTCCCCTGGTGTCAACTAATGATTCTCTATGCGATGATCATTTTGCCGCTTATTTCTTTGTATGTACAAGGATGACCTCCCATACACCTTCAAGCGAAATTCATCAAGCTCTTTGAGTTGGCTCTCATACATCTTCATTCCAGTCTAGATTTAACTTTTTCAGCACCCACATTGCTTTATGCTCAAGTTCCACTGGCAAATGACATGCCTTCCCAAAGACAAGTTGGTAGAGAGACATGCCTATAGGGGTCATGAATATTGTCTGGTATACCCATAATGCGACATCCAACTTCCGCGACTAATCTGTCCGGTTTGCATTCACAGTCTTGGATAGAATCTATTTAATTTCCCCATTAGATATGTCCACCTGCCTGCTTGTCTGAGGATGGTAAGGAGTTGCCACGTGATGTTTCACCCTATACTTTTCAAGAAGAGCCTTGAAGAGCCTATTGCAGAAGTAAAACCTCCATCGCTAATGATTGTGCGAGGGGTGCTAAACCTTGAGAAACTTTTCCTTTTCAGAAATGCTATGGCACTTTTGCCCTTATTATTGGGTAGAGCAATGGCCTCGACCCACTTTGATACATAATCCATAGCGACTAAGATGTACTTATTTTCATGTGAGCTAATAAAGGGCCCATAGAGTCTATCCCCCATACATCAAATTACTCAATCATCATAGTGGGGTTTAGAGGGAGCTCATGTTTGCAGGAAACACCACCTTATGTTTGGCATTTATCAAAAGCTTTGGTGTAGTCATGAGCATCCTGGTGGATAGTGGGCTAGTAATACCCACACTATAGGATCTTGTGTGTTATCCAAACTCCACTATGATGCCAACCTACCAATGACGAGTGACTTTCCTCAAGGATGCTCATCATCTTAATCTTAGGAACACAACGACGAATAGTCCCATCCATGCATACACGAAATAAGTATGGGTTATCCCAAAAGAACTTTCTCACATTACACATGAACTTCCGACGCTGATATGTGTTCAGTCCGGGCGGCATAATGTCACTTACCAAGTAGTTTGCATATTCTGCAAACCATGGTATTAAATTGTGGGACGTTGTTTACACTCTCTCATCTGGGAATGAGTCATTGATCTCCAATCCATCATCAAACTTTGCCATTGCACCGTATTCTAATATGGAAAGGTGATCTGCAACTTGATTTTCTGTCCATTTTCTATCAATGACATTGAAGTTGAATTCTTGAAGGGGAAGTACTTATCTCATCAGCCTTGGTTTTTCATCCTTATTTGCCATCAAGTGAAACGCCCCAAAAATGTGCCTCAGAAATGCCCATAATTGTAATTTTCATATGTTTAAAAATCCGTGCATGATATCAAAATTTGACTTCATATTCGTGATCAGGGGGCAAAATTGAGTGGAGATGGGTATAACCCTGATTTTAGAGCAACCGTAGCGAAAAATAATTTTCCAAAAATTTCCTTATCTAGTGTTCATCCGTGACCAGACCGCGACGTGGACTGCACAGAGTAGTGTATTTGTATCCTACGCGATGGCTCCACGACGCGAACCTATCGCTGAGCACTGTCACTTTTTCCTTCATTTTTTCATTTCGGCCTAATTTGGCCCAATGCCCACCCATGCGTATAAAACACCTATACTTAGCCATTTTTCAACTATATATCATTCAAGACACTCTTAAAACCCTCTCTAACATTTAACCAAATATTTCATCCAAATTCAAGTGTCCCAAACTTAATTCAGGATCTCAAGAACTTTATTCAAGCTTCAAGTTCTCGTTCAAATCAACATCAAGGAAATCCCCAAATTTGAGGTATGTGGGTTTCAACCATTGGGTCCTTTCACTATGGTGCTCAACCTTCTTATGAAAATTACATGTTTCTAAGTTGTATTACTTATGGGTATTACTTATTATGAATTCTGATTACAAATTATGTTGGGTTTTATGAGAAATATTGATTGGAACCACATATCTACATATTTCAAGCTTATACTATGAGGTGGTTTGTCTATTGTGACTATGTATGTTTTGGGCTATGAAACTATGATCTATTATGAGATTTGATGATGGTTTTCAAGGTATGTTACATGAGTATTTTACTAAGTATTGGTGGGTTGATTTACATCAGGATTTCTCACATTATTTCACTCTTGAATTGCAAGATTTTGAACTAGCATTGCACACCCACCAAGTGTTTGAAACAATGTCTTGACAAGGATTGTTGAGCTATTGATGATCTATTGCATGGATTATGAATCAAGTGATTATATGACGATTAAGGGATTGTATGTATGTATTGAATTCATGATGTATCTATAGTGTTGCAAGTTGACCACACCTCGTTGAGAGATGACATGCCCAACCACCTCATTGAGGGGTGGCATACCTTAACCACCTCGTCGGGAGGTGACATGCCCGTACTACTATGTTAAGGGGTATGTACCTTGACCACCTCTTTGGGGGGTAACATGCTCATACTACCACGTTGAGGGATATGTACCTTAACGACCTCGTCAGGAGGTGACATGCACGTACTATCATGTCGAGGACTATGTACCTTAACCACCCCGTTGGGGGGGTGACATGCCCATACTACCACGTTGAGGGTTGGGTACGTCAATTACCTTTCAAGGGGGTGACATGACTTGGATTCCAAGTAATAGTTGCTTGGTCTATGATTATGGTCTCCTACTACACATGTATTATATTCTATACACACTACATGATTTATAAGCATGTTTTATTTAAAGCATTGATCATGTATGCCATATTGATACTATACTTATCCATTGCTTGTGATTTATGCATTTTGACTATATTGACTTATGTCTTGTTGCATTGCATCTTACATACTTAGTACATTCAAATGTACTAACACGTACTCTATACCTACATGACGTTACGATGTAGGAATCAGAGAGCATCACGATCATCCTCCACGTGGCTAGTTTTGGCATCTTGAAGATAAGCTTTTGGTGAGTCCTCAAGATCAAAGACATTAGCTATGCTACTCTTTCTTATGTTATTTCTCTATGTTGATCTTTGATACTATGAGGGTAAGCCCACAAAGTGTCTTGGCCCCCGCCCAATCTATCTTTAGAGGTGTTGTTTGACTTATTGATGTATCTATGCTTGAGCTTTGACACTTTATGCTTCATAAATGTTAAAACTTCCCTTAGTCCCTTTTTCGCTTGTTTACATTCTTGTTGTTGCTTACTTTGCTTCCACGACCAAGGATGTGTAATTGATATGTTAAGAGGATTGTTTTGTCCCTTCGGGTTCCCTTTCGCCATGTTATGTCTAGGCCCTAGGCTTGGGTCGTGGCATCAACTAACATAGTCCTAAGTGGTCTGTGTGCTCCACTACTTTGGCCCCCAATCGATATGACGTGAATTTCTCGAATACGAAGACCACGATGAGTAACTCCTGCTCAGTGATAGTGTAGTTCTTCTAGGCTGTGTTTACTGCCTCGCTAGCATAGTATATGGGATGTAATATCTTTTGATGGCATTGCACCAATACTACACATAGCGCAACCCCACTTGCATCACACATGATTTCGAAGGGCTTTGACCAGTCTGGACCTACAATGATTGGGGATGAAACCAACTTCTGATTCAACCTTTTAAAAGGCTTTGAGGCATGCCACATCAAAGACAAACTTAGTATCCTTATCAAGAAACTTGCACAATGGATGTGTAATTTTGGAGAAGGCTTTTGTGAACCTCCAGTAGAACCTTGCATGCCCTAGGAAGCTCCTCACACCCTTAATTGAGATGGGTGGGGGCAACTTTTCGATCACTTCTACTTTAGCTCTGTCAACCTCGATTAGTTTGCTAGAGATTTTGTCCCCAACACAATGCCCTCCTCTACTATGAAGTTACAGTTTTTCCAATTCAACACGAGATGGCTTTCCTCACATTTCTGTAACATAGCATGCAAGTGCTTCAAGCAGTCTTCAAATGAATCTCCCACCACACTTAAAGTCATCCATGAAGACTTCAATAGTGTCCTCAACAATGTCTATAATGATGGACATCATGCATCTCTAGAATGTCGCTGGGTATTACACAACTCCAAAGGCATCCTCTTGAATGCGAAGGTACCATGGGGGCATGTAAACATCATCTTCTCCTGATCCTCAAGATCAATGGTGATCTAGTTATAGCCTGACTATCCATCAAGAAAGCAATACCAACCCTTTCCAGCTAGTCGGTCCAACATCTGATCCATGAATGACATAGGGAAGTGGTTTTCTTCTATCGATGCATTGAGTTTTCTATAGTCCATGCACACCCTCCATCCAGTGATAGCCACATATGGATCAACTCATTGTTAACATTTGGTGCCACTGTGACACCACCTTTCTTTGGAACACACTTAACTGGACGCACCCATCACTGTCTGTAATAGGATAGATCACTCCTGCATCTAACCATTTGGAGATTTCTTTATGCACAACCTCTTGCATAGGGGTTGAGACGCCTTTGGTGCTTAATACTTGGCTTGTAGTCCTTGACCAACTGGATTTTGTGTGTACATATCCCATGAGAGATACCAAAGATATCTGCAATCCTCCACCCAGTGGTCTTTTAAAACTATTCTAATCAGCATGACAAGGGCGTTCATCTGCTCATCATTCAAACCCACAACAACTATAATAGGAAAGGTGTTGTTGGCACCTAAAAATGCGTATCTCAGATGTGCAAAAAGGGCCTTTAACTCCTGTACCAATGGTTCTTTTATGGATGGCTTAGTGGGTGGTGACTCTCGAATCTCCAAGTCTAGTTTGCACTTAGATTGGCGCCTAGAGCCATAGGACACCCCCATGGCCTTCACTGTCTCCTCATAATCTGGGATATCGTTACTATTAAAGTTCATCAACACTGCTTTTTAAAGTGTTGACACCTAATCTCACCTCAAGTGGTACTTCTGACTCAGCATCATCTACAGTCTTGATAACAGAGACCACTCTAAAGTCATTTTCTTTCTTTCCCTCCTGACAGATGTTGAACACAACCTCATCTTTTCCAAATCTAAACTTGATTTGGCCCTTGTCCATGTCCACCAAAGTGTGTCCAGTGGCTAAAAAGGGCTTCCTCAAGATGATAGGGACTTCAAAATCAACCTCACAATCTAGGATCATAAAGTTGTGGGGAATATGATTCAACTTTCATATTAACATCATAGAGTATCCCCATAGGCTTCTTCACCTTGCGATCAGCCATCACCAACGATACGCTCATGGAAGTAGGGGCTTTCAAGCCTAGTTTATTAAAGACTGCAAGGGGCATCAGATTAATTCAGGCACCTAGATCATATAATACCCTTGCGAACTCCACATATCTAATGGTGCGAGGTATGGTAAAAGCACCAGGATCTTCTCTCTTTTGGACCAAGGACCTTGCAACTATCGTACTGCAATAATGAAGCTCTTGGGAGTGCTCTTGACTCACAATGCACTTTTTTGTAACTAGGTCCTTCATGTATTTCACATACCCTGACATCTTATCTAGTGCCTCAACGAGAGGGATATTGATGGACAATTGTTTTAACATGGAGAGAAAGTTCTTGAACTTGCCTTCCTCCTCCCTTTTTTTGATTCTTTGAGGAAAGGAAGGAGGAGGCTTAGGAATAGGCTTTAACTTCTAGGGTGCATCAACAACTTCACTCACCCTATCCTTGCGATGATCATCTTCTGTGTCTGAATCCTTAGCCGTAACTATCTCCTTTCGAACATCACCCTCATCGACTGGCATGGGAGGATCAGTGGTGCTCTTACCACCACGAGTGCTAATCTCCATAAACTGCCCTTCATTATTAGGGTTCTAAACTGTGTTTCTAAGCAGTGTACCCCTTTGACGCTAATTGAGTTGAGTCAATACTTGACCAAACTATTGCTCAAATTGTTTGATAGCAATAGAATGAGACTCAATTTTCTGATTAATACTAGAGATTTTAGATTTCATTCCCCTCAGAGTCTCATCCTGTATCTCAGCTTTCTTCAATAGGTGATCAAATATCTCCTCAATTCTTGAGCTACTCGCACCTGCATCACGGTCATGTGGTGGCATATAGGGACTATTTCTGTAACCATCTCTATGACCTAATCTACTTCTCTATCTTGGCCCCTATTCCAGTCATAGTATCCTCCAGGGTTGTCCCTGAAAGCTCATTCTCTATTGAATTTTCTTACCTTGGTTCCTTTAATCTTGACGCCAATAGTCCGGATTGGACCCTTGGGCGTTGGTACAGAACACCCCGTCTAATTAACAATAAAACAAGTGTCCTCCTTATAGCAAGGCTTATCATACATGGGTGCACGTAGAGGCTGATGAACTACTGCATTGACTCACTCCTGATTCTGCTTCATCATCACCTTCATACCTGTGAGAATTCGGGCAAGCTCTTACAGAATCTCCTCATTTATCTTAGTTTCCTCCAAACCAACACTAACACTGCACAAACTTTCGGTAGATGCTCTTTTATGCACAATTGGTCTTGATCACTCTCTCCATTCTTTTTGTAATCCTTGCAAATGGTTGGTCTAAGAACATGCCCCCCATAATAGTATCAGCACAAGCCTGACTATTTTCATCAAGGGCACAGTAAAAGACCTCTACCAAGGCATCATGGACAATCTTGTGGTTTGGGACACTTCTCAAGTATTTGGTGAATCGCTCCCATGTAATACTGATTGAGTCACCAAGAGGTTGCTCAAAGTTGTTGATATCAACTTAACCTTCTTCTATCTTGGGAAGTATCTATCCAAAAAGGCCTTCTATAATTTAGCCCAATTGGTGACCAAACTCTGCGGGAGCTCAGATCGCCATAGTGCTGCATTGCCTATAAGAGACAATGGGAATACATTGAGTCCCATAACATCTATAGATAGATTCTGTGTTCCCATCAAACTCTTGTAGATAAATGCAATGTTGTTGAGATGGCTGTGAGGATCCTCTAGTGGTAAGCTCTAAATAGCCCACGATTTTACAGCATCAAAAGCAGCCTACTCAAAACCACAAACTTTATGTTAGCTGTAATGGTGGTAACACAATAGCTCCAGTGACCTCCAAAGCCATAGGATTCAGCCTGTATTGATTCTACTGATAATCATTGGCATTAAAATCCTGTGGCTGTGGAGCAATATCCTCAAAAGGAGGTGGGTTCTCATGGTCAGCATTCTCATTGTCATTCTTGTTTAGAGTTGCATTAGCTGCATTGTTGGCATTATCTTAGCAAATGTTTCTCAATGTTCTATAGATCTCTGGGTCACACAAAGTCAAGGGTCTTCCTCGACTTCACATATTGGGCATACACTACACTTACACCCTGAAAAAGAACAAAAAAAATGTAAAATGAGGGAATCAAGGATTAATACTCAAATCACTTAAATTAACAAAGTCTAGCCGTATTCCCTGGAAACGCTGCCAAAGTCTTGATGTCACCCAAGTTACACCTCCTTTTTGAGGATAAAGCGGTCGTTGTCAGAAATAGAATCTTACCTAGGTTAGGGTCGAACCCAAGGGAATATGTAGGCTTAGGAGAATTCAACTAATGCAATTTGAGTTATTAACCAACTTACTTCCCCGGGGGGGGGGGGGTTTGCAATAATCAGTAGGAAAGTAAACCTAACTAATACAGAAGTTAAATCAATATGGAGAGAAACTAGGGTATTGTGTTCCCCATGAGTCCCTAACTAAGTATCACCGGATAACCTAATTATTTTCTAGTGTGTAGCATGAAGGATGTAAGTTAAGTTCACCAAACCCGTTCGTCCAGGCAAGAGGTGAATTTCACTACGTGACTTGGCCCATCTCCATAGTGTGCATTACTAAACCTTACCTATGAGTCCCTATACAACCTCCCCTTGGCCCAGTTCTGTTTATTAGATAAGAACACATCAATCAAATCCTGTTAATTAATCTCTTTTCCTATGCATTACTACCTTGGTCCAGTCAGTAACATTAAGCGGGTTCTAATATTGGCCACCATTAGAAAACACGCAAAATAAAGAGAGTTAATTAATACATGCATGCACACTTTCCAAGAACTATGATTTATCTAGTTTTACCTTGTTAGTTCTTCATAGTTCCCACCCCTATTTAGCTACTCATAATTTGTGTAGATGCAAGTTTTATAAATTGAAATAATATAATAGAGCACTTACATAATTTAATTAAGAACAAGCAAATCCAAACTTCAAAAAGAATCAAAAGATTAAAGATCAAATCAAAGTACAAGTGTTTCTCAAAACTATCCAATGTTACCTCTACTCAATCTCACTATTTTTTCTCTCTAATTGTCAAGCTCTATGTGTACTATCTGAAAAATAACCTAAAAAACCTATTTATAATACTAAAAATACAAGTCCTAAACAAATTAGGATAGTTGGGTCGGTAGACCGCACAAACAGGTTTAGGGCCTCCTTGTATTCCATGGCCCATAATCAGGGTCTCATAAAGTGTTGCTAGAAACTTAGACTTGAGATTACGATACCCCTCTATGACCTGTAAAGTGGTTTACGGCCCCTAGTGGGGTTTCGTCTAGTGAATCTTCAGAAAGTTCCTTATCTCTGGTCCTCAGGGTACAAACCATGTTCTATGACTCGTAAAACAATCCATGACCCATTTGCATGTTCATAGAACAACTTCAAAAAATCATCCCCTCACTGGAATTGTCCATGAAACCAACTTCACGGCTCGTAGAGTGAAGTACAGCCCATAAAAGGTCTCATACTGCATCAAAATCAGCAACTTCTGCACTTTCTTCCCAAAATCAAGGCCAACCTTGGCATCCTATAAATAAAACACATAAAACAAACTAACATCATATTGAGAGAACATAAAATTTTAAGTTTTAAGCATCAAAAGTGTTGTATTTTGACAGCATATTAGAACCATGAAGAACTAATAAGGTAAAACTGAGTAATTCATAATTACTGGAAAGTGTACATGCACGTATTAATTAATTCTGTTTATTTTGATTGCTTTTTAATGTTTTCCAACATTAGAACTCGGCTAATGTTACTGATTGGATCAAGGTAGTAATGAATACAAAAAAATATTTATTAACAAGATTCGATTGATGTTTCTCGTCTAAACAACCAAAATGGATTAAGGGGAGGTTGTATTGGAACAATAGGTAAGGGTTAATAGAGTCACACAAAGGGGATGGTTCAAATCACATAGTGATATTTACCTCTCGCCGAGATTAAAGGGTTTGGTAAACTTAACTTACCATTCTGCATGCTACGCACTAGAAAAGAATGTGATTATCTGGTAATGCCAAGTTAGGAAATAATGGGGAACACAATACCCTAGTTACTTTTCTTACTAATTTTACACATACACTTGTTTTAGTTTAGGATTTCTTTCTGCAATATTATAAAACTCCCCCACTTTTGGGGAGATAAGTAGGTTACTTAACTCGAATTACTTGAAATTACTCTAACTCTATCATATTCTCTGTGGGATTGATCCTAATCTTAGCCAGGTTATATAGCTTGACAAAGAATACTTTAAACTTCAAAAAAGAGGTATAGCTTGGGTGAAATCAATTTGGAGGACCCAAAAAGGTCTGTACATCGAGGCACTATTCAGGTGCCTTATCATGGGGCAGAGGTACGGTCAGAGAAAGAGCTTCATTTCAACATCGCAAGGTTCTTGCAGCCTTACTGGCTTCAGAGTGGAGATACGGCCCTCGTTATTCATATAGTTTATGCCAGATTTCATTCGGTTCTCAGCAGAGGCCTATAGGCCGAGGTGGCTGTAGCATCCCTCCTGCTCCACCATAACAACTATCCACATCTTAATTTTGCTATGGATGTTGATCTCCCAATCACTTGATTCAATAATGCCCTAGACAGATTTATTCTGGCCCTCACCATTTATACTTCACAACATTGGTTAGAGACCCAACACCATCAGCTAGAGGATCATCCTACAGACTAGGGGTTGTGGTAGAGGTCAGATTAATAGAGGTGGATGTACCAGTGGTAGGGGAGCAGGTGATAATTCCACTTATTCAGGTGGTAGAGGGCTAGCTTCAATGAGTGAAGGTCGAGATGACCATTGCTATGCCTTCCCAGATAGAACTGGGGTTGAGGCCTCTGATGTTGTGATTACAAGTATTGTTCACGGTTGCCATTGCCTTACATTTATGTCATTTGGTTTTGGCTCCATCTATTCATATGTGTCTACTTATTTCTCCTTGGGGTTTGAGTTTTCTTATGATTCCACGTCTGTGTCTGTTGATGTTTCAACCCCAATAGGAGAGCCTTTAATAATGGATTGAGTGTGCTGATCTTGCCTTGTTACTTTGGCGGGCTGTGAAACATGGGTAGATATGATTATACGGGATATGGTAGATTTTGATGTTATTCGGGGTATAGATTGGCTATCTTTATATCATGTTATTCTTGATGTTATACCAAGACCATGACCTTAGTCATGCTAGATAGACCGAGGATAGAGACATTGGTTTTTGAGCGCAAACACAAATACCAAAGGATTATTAGTTATTTCACTTACTATGATAATGGAGTTTGACATTGCCATCACTTTTATGGGGAGAACCAATTTATTGTTACTATGGATGCTTGGTTTGGAATTGCTCATGAGAAAAGTCATACTGGTGAACCTTGGAATGGGTATTAATATGTTTAATTGTGGATTTTGTTCTAGATGTCTATACGGGGACCGGCAGCTTCTTTGTAAGTCAAGAGGAGCATGCCGATATTGAGATAGCAAGTATATGGAATGATGAGGTCTCAATAAGCCAAGAGGAGCATGCCGATATTGAGATAGCAAGTATATGGAATGATGAGGTCTCAACAAGTTCACTTTTAAGGATGTAAATCGAAATGTTAGTAAAATAGTGTATGTGTATAATTGGTTGAGTCGGTAAATTTCTTTGGTACGCCTTGGGATTAGGTTACTATATAGACTATAAAATCAACTTCATAATTTGGCATGATTTTTTTTACCTTGTTCAGTAAATGGTAATGTAGTTATGCTTGCATCTGTGGGGCTAAGAGACTATTAGGTAAGATATGAGAAAGAAGTCCACAGGGGTTGGCTCAAGTGTAAGACAGTTTCTTTATGGCTTCGATTGTAGATTCTATTACTTTTGAAGGTGAAAGAACTTAATGAAGTTGCGTTTGAGTAGTTGGTGTGAAGTACAAGGTAGTCTTTTATGGATCTTTCTAACGAATAATGACAATAAATGGGTTAGGACTGAGTATATTGGCCTTGGTCATTAAAGAGTTTGAGCATGTAGGATTGGGCCGTAAGTATAGGTTAAGATTTCAGACATCTTTGCAGCATTGGTGATAGATGCAAGTTAATAAAAGTGGAGGAGATTAGATATCATGTGTAGATCCATGGTTCAGAGTTTTAAATTGTATGGTTTTTTGCTTTGAGTTTGGTTATAATGAGGTGGACTGACTCACCTCAAAGTAATGAAAGAATATCGACTCCTTTTCAGAAGGTTTGATTTGGGTTGAATGACAAACAGTGATATGAGGAATTCTATCCTTCATGTTAGGATGGGTTGTTCAATAATAATAAATGACTCATGGAAGCAATGATTTTGGGTTTGGATGGATGTTACTTCATTGATGGAAGTTAACGTATACTATCATAATGGGTTATGTAGATACTTAGTGATAAATAAAGGTTATATGCTTGTGGTGTACAGAATATATAGTGATTAAGGATTTCTTAAGTTTGGCATGAACTCATGAAAACTTGTGGTTTCTGATACTTTTGGTATTCTTACTGTTTGAGGACCTAATTTTAGCTACCGTTCGAGCATCCAGACTGTATCAATTAAATATTAATTGAGGTTTTATGAGCCTGGGAGTACCTATCGTTTGTTGCTTTTCCTAGTCATTACCTCCATTTAGAGCTAGATTAATTGGACTTTTCTCTTACGTATATACTTTGCCCAAGGATTAGAATTGCGTAGCTTGAGTTTAGGGAGGATTATGTTAAGAAAATGGAAATTGAGATGGGAATCAAGGGGGTTCATATATTGCAATTAGCTCTAATTTGTTCAGTTTCACTATTGACCTTCACCAAAAAGGGATCTCAATTGCCTCGTGGATGCATGGGTGGAAGATCGTCCTACTGTGTGTAGTGTGATATGAGGGTGTTGGTTCAAGTTTGGTTGCATGGCTAGTTTTTGAATCGGTAGTCGCTCTTGGAGGGCCGATAGGAACCAAACTTCAAACAAACACCCTTAATTTTGATGGTACATTCTGATGTTATAGCTCTCGAGAATGTAATTACTTGGAGGCGATTAACGGCCTTGAGAATTGTATGGCGGACTCTTGATGATTTCTTATGAGGCCCCTCTCTTTGCCTTATGTTCGAGGACGAATATGGTTTTTAGTGGTGAATGATATAATGACCCTGAAGGTCATTTTTGACTAGTTTACTATTTTGCACTTTTTGATAGTTGCTTTAAGTCATATTTGGTCAAGTTTAGAAGTCAGATTATGAATATCTTGTAAAAACTTGGAGTTTTGCAGAAGAAAGAGTTTTAGAATGTTTTAAGTTGGAAATTTTGAGTTTTAAGGTCATATTGAGTTTCGAGTGTTGAATCATGATTCTGCCAATTCCATCAGTTCCAAAATGCCAAGTCTGGTCTAAGAGAACTTGCAAAACTGAATTCGGAGTTAAACAGAGATTTGAGGCTCAAAGTTGCTTTTTTCAGTTCATTTTGGATCATAGGTTTTCGGTCGACATTTAGATTTCGGGAGCTCATATCAGAATTCTGTTAGTTCTAGTGGTTCTGGGTGGTGAAACTAACACTAGAAATTCCTTCGTTGTAATTTGTAGAGCTTTTGAGAATATTTCAAATTTTTGAGTCCAAAACCAGTTTGAATGGTCTTCCTCAAGTTCAGGGCCTTGGAGGTTCTGAATTCAAATTCTAATGGTTCCATTAGGTCTGAATCGTCGTTTCTGGTAGGGTTCTATGATTAGTTTGTTATTATGCGGTTGCAAATAAATTCCTGAGGGTCTAGTTCCTGTTTTGAATGGATAAGTATTGTTGGTGCAATTAGCACCCTTCTCCGCGTTCACATGGCCACTACCGCATTCTCGGAGAGTGAAGACACTTGACCTCTACATTCGCGGATGAGTAGTCCATGTTCACGGGATATTAAGACTCCTATGTTTCCCTGTACATGGATATGGCTCTGTGTTTGCAGAGTACATTAAATGCCTATATCAGCGACTTGTTTAAAATGATGGGTTTTATTTCAAATCACCATCTTCAACTCTTCAAGCCTCATTTTCAAGAGAGGTTTCATGGATTTTCAAGGCAAAATGATTGGGTAACTATGTTCTAACCTATTTCATTAACTTCTATTGATTAATTTGTGTTTCCAACTTCTAATTGTGGGATTTTTAATGGTGAAATTTGGAAATTTTTGGACTTAGCTTTCCTAAACATTAAATTGTGATTTCTCCCTCATCTTAACTCCGTTTTCAAAACCATTTTCACTGTTGAACTCCTTATCACCTTGAAAATGTTTTCATTCTTTAATTTTCAATTTTAGGCTATGTTTTTCGGCATAGGATTTTGACCATTTTCTCTAAATTAATTGATTTTAGTGCTATTAGATTTGTTATGTGTTTGTGATATTATATTTGAGTAGATTGTGGTGACTTGGAGTACTGTAGGAGGGGGAAAGCGGTGATTCCTTCCTGATTGTGAGACTTTATTTGAGGCAAGTGGACTTCTAACCTTTTGTTAAGTATGAATGAATCTTGTATGCTACTATGTGTATGGGATGGAGTGTTTAGGGGTAGAATTGTATCATTCTAGGCTTGATCATGACTTTCGTATGGAATACTTGTTCATATGGATACATATTGAGTTGTAAATTAATTGTGAATTTGTAATCTATGTACTTTTGTGAGTCGATCGATGTTGATAGCGAGATGGTACTTATATTGTTATATGAGGATATTGAGATATTGATTACAGTGAGACACTGTTGATATTGAGATATTATTGATAATGAGACACTGTTGATACTGAGACATAGATGATAGGAGATACTGTTAATGTTGAGTTATTGATGATATTGAGATACTAAGATCATTATGATGTTGATATTATGATATAATTGCGGTCATGCATCTTGTATCTATTATTATTCGTGCATTGATACTTATGATAGATACGACCAATAGATGAGTAAGGCAACATGTGGGTTGGTAGCTTAGGTCTCTACTCGTCGAGCTGAGCTAACCAACCGATGGTTAGAGGTCATTCTTGGATGGTCCAAGGCCATTTCCAAATAGGTGACATGAGCCGAGGTCATTGCTGATCATGATCATAGAAACATGAATAGATATGTCCCTCATGGGTTCCGATTGAGGCATATATATGATCAACAAATGTGTATTCTAGAGCAAACATGCATCACAATTATTTGATATTTCATCGCATTATTTGGAATTCATGGCGTTCACTCTATCTCATATCATATTTGACTGATGTTGTTGTATATTGTTTATGCGATTGCAAACTTATCATATTCATGTTTGTGAGTAAGTGAAAGATCTACTTACATACTTTGTGATAGGATAGTATGCTAGAAGAGGAGTATATCTATGTTACTGTGACTTGTATATTATGTTGTGCTGGGACTTTCTAAGTGCAAGGTCATAGTTCAGTGGATTGTGGTTGGGATTTAAGGAGTTATTTGCATTCTTATTGCTTTACTTTAGGTTAGTTCCATTTTGCTGAGTACCCTATTGTTCGGTTCTCACTCTTTGCTACATTTTTTTGTGATCTCGGTACATCCTGTTAGACTTCTCTTTGTTGGATCGAGCTTCTGGATTACTTGTGGGGTAGCTGCCTGTGCCTTTAGCAGTCGTTTAAGGATCCTATTCTATGTTTTGTTCTATTTGAGGACTAGACATTTGTGACTTGTTTTTATTGAGTATTCTATTCAAAGAGGCTTGTACATGTGATACCAATTCTGGGATAGTTTTTAGTTGTTTTCTTCTATATAGCTATTTTTTTTAGTATTTTATCTTCTGCTTTATTCCTTTTTGATAGGTTGGTGGGTTTGGGGCTGACTCGCCTTGATGGGTTAGGTGAGTGTCATCCCACTCTAATTTCAGGTTGTGACATTTTATTTGTTCTTTTTTAATATTTTAGTACTTGATTAAATTATATTTTTCTTTATTTTGAAAATATAAAGTATATCAAATTAGAAAACAGTATTTTAAAAATATTTTGACAAGATCTCTCGAGTCTATTCGGGTTGTATATCAACCCATTTAAATGGAATGAATTGGGTTAGGTTGAGCTAATAAATGAGAGGGTTATTGACCCGCCCAAACATCAATGGGTTGTGCAGATTGAGCAGGTTGGGTTTAATTTTGCCACCTCTAGCCAAAAACAAGCAAGAGTTACGTTCCATAATGTTTACACTTTGCTGAATACTTGCAGTTCCAAGAACACACTTTATGCATAAATCTATCTGAAATTAGGTATCCTAGCAAAAGAAGTTCATATTTTCTGTCATTTTAAAGCAAACAAATATAACATCTGCCTAGCACCTTCCTTAGAAAAACTATAATAGCCAGAATGCAATATGATGAAATTGTAGCTAATAATGTTGCAAGGAACGAGGTGTTGGGATCTTATGAACTTGCAAAACATTTGCAGCATGGCCTTGAATCAACTTGAAGCGACAAGTTTCTCCAGTAGCTATCTTGTTCTGTCTTCGAAATTCAGCCCATCCTCTTTTCATGCGAACCGCACGCCGCTTATGCTCTATTTCCACTCCCCATTCTTTTCCTTTTTCATTAACTAGCCTCATGTTCTTCAGGTCAAATATGTTTGTCCTTGTGGCGAATCTCATTGGGATAGTCTAAGAAACATATTTATCAAACAATCATGATAGTTTGATTTTTTGGACAATAATTTGTACATTAATGAATGAAAAATCTAGATAATGTGAAAACAAAATGTACAAAAATATTGAACTTACCATAAAGTTTGTGTGCGTCTTTTTTATAACAATTTCAAAATATGGATCATCACAGTCGAAGTTCACCAAGCTGTATCGACTGTTATTCTTTGGACAATCTTCATCACTTCCACTGTTAGCTTCTCTAACATCCTTTTCTATGACAAACATGATATAAGTATAAAAACTATTATGATATGATTCCTATGAAAATTTTATGGAATATTGTAAACCGCAAATTTTATCATATAACTTTGAAAATGAAAGTAACAACTTGTTTTACATCTTAAGGATCTAATGAGCTCTAGTCATGTTGATATACAAGTCATTAATTACACTAAGGACAATCTTTTAATTAGTTTAATAATTTATTGATATATGTAAGCTTTTTCTCTTACCTGTACCAATGTTAGGTTGTTGTTCGAGCTCTTTGCCACCTTCACCTATTAAATATTCAAATGCAAGTTATTACTGCTATAGACATTAGGTTAAAATCTTATGAACCAGTAAAGATGCTTGCTTACCAAGAGACTCTTCCTCCTCGATTATATTAGCATTAGTTTGAAGGTTAACTGGAATATCTTCTTCTTCTTCCTTGATTATAGTAGCATTAGTTTGAATGTTAATTGGAATATCATGCTCTTCTTCCCCTTCTTGTACTTTTCTCTTCTCTGCTAGGGGCCCATAGCTAAAATTTTCAGCAGAATGATCCAAAATATCCAGAGAACTATCTGATTCTACTATTTCCATATCGCTGTTTGAAGGATCAGAAGTCTTCTCTTCAGAGCTACTACTGAGTTTCTCATAAAGATCCTGCCTCTTATGAACAATGTTCTTATAACATTTCTTTGTGTAAGGCTGAACATGGAACGTCGATTTTTCAACGAGAAAAAATAGCAAAATCTCTCCTTGCTTAAGTTGGTGATGAAGCACAAATTGTGACCAATCTTCTTCACATATAAAGTAATTGGACTGTTCTCTCACTATCTTTACTTTCCACCATATTCCAGCCACATCCGTTTTCAATAAGCAAGTCTTGGTCAACATTTTCTTATTTTCTTTAATGAAACAAGATGGTACTTGCTGACAAATCAAAATTAGCAAATGAACAATAAGAAAATTAAACTAGAATTATCAACTTGTTTTCCAATTCCATCTTCATAAATTATTTTAAATAAAAACTAGTGTTCTCTTCTCTTCTTTACAAAATGAAATCAAACACAAATTCATCTTAAATATCAACTTAAAAAAATTTAAATGAAATTTAAAATATTTGAAAATTTATCATATAACTAGTACCTACTATGTCCAAATTTCTTGGAGTTCAGGAACCCCCAAAAATGAAAGAACAAAAAATTTTGACAAACTTACCATTTTATTCATGAAGGTTTCTGTAGATTGTAAAATCTGGCAAAAAGTTGGATACTCATGAGGTTCTATTAGCATCTTTGATTTGTTTTTGATTCTGCAATAAGAAAAGATAGAATCAATGAAGGAATTTTTATTATTTTTCTTGTTTATTGTTGTTACTAGACTTGCATACTTAGACAATACTTCATATATATAATAAAGGCTTTTACAAAAGACTTCATCAAGAAGTTTTGAAATAATCTAAAGTGGAAATTAATGTTTTTTGAATCCCAAGATAGTCGATTTAATCATGAAACATCCAAAAAAACCAAGTTAAATATTAACATTATTATTTTGCAAATCTCAAGATTGTCAATTTAACTATGAAACATCCAAAAAATCTAGTCAAATATAGATATTATTATAAGAAATAACATCTTAGAACATGTTCATCGGAAGAAAAATTTAAAAGTAAAAACGTTCTCTAACCCTTAGGCATGAGAAACCCTAATTTAGCTTCTTTTTTTAATCAATTTTCATGGCCTTGGTGGCCGGTGGGCAGCCTCCTATTGAGGTTGTTCAACCACAGAATTGTCTATGGCCAGATCAGAAGGTAGGGGGAGTGCGACACTATTACAACCCCAAATATCGAAACAAATCCCTCTACCAATGAAGTAGATCACGTACTTGCATGGGGAACCACGAATCGTATGGGAAGAAGAGCAAGTGACACAGAGGATAGCAAACAAACAATTGTAATATGCTATGATAAGTAAATTTTCCTATAGATGGCCAGAGATTCAAGTCCTAAGGAGATTAATACCACAACAATGTGAATTGAAGGGTGAACTGAATATTGGATTGTTGAGCAATAGATATATTTTGATTAGAGCGTCAAGAATGGAGGACTACATTCACCTACTATCCAAACCAATATTCTAATAGTATTTCAGAATTGGAACTATTCGATGCGAACCTTGAAATGGGATCCTTTATTGGATCCGGAACTGGAGACAATAATAGCGGTAGCATGGATCTCACTACCTTCACTACCTCCAAATTTCTTTGGCAAGGAAGCAATTTTCCCAATCGTGACGGCAGTTGGTAAACCCTTGCAATTGACATGGCTATAACCAACAAACGCCACCTAGTTGTTCTAGGGTCAAAGTAGAAGTTGACTTGATGAAGGACCTCCCAAAAAGAGTGAATGTGGGCATCAAGAAGAAAATTGGGGAGATAGTGGATAAATGGATACATATTAAGTATGACTACCTACCTAAATATTGCAAAACTTGCAAACTTCAAGGCCATGGTGAAGAGGATTGTTATGTGTTACACCCAGAATTATTTGAGGATGGCAATAAGGGAGAGAACAACAAGAAGTCTGAGGAAAAGAAGGAGATGGAAAATCCACAAAAATTTAGTGAAAACTTCCAGGAACCAAAGCAAAAAATATGGGCCTAAGAGCGAGAGGCACTCACAAAGGTGCAATTGTGCAGAGATGGGATCCGAGGAAGAAAAAGGACTTGGTCACTAAGAAAAACATGTTCCAAGCATTAGAAAAGGACCAAGCCATGTGTGGCACAAAAAAATAAATGGAATAATAAAAGAAAACTGGGGAGAATATCATTGAGAAAAAAAATAAAAGTACAAAACACTGGATAGAGGAGATAGTTGGGACTGACAATGAAGATAAGGGAAGTAATGAAAAGATTGAAGATGGCAAACAATCAGAGGACAAGGGGGAAGTTCCAGAAGATAATTCCAACAAATTGTCGATGGAGAATCTTCAAGATAAGGTGGAAAGCCTTCGTACCATCACTAGAGGTGAATCCAGTGAGGGAAAAACATCACACCTAGAGGAGGAGAATCAGTCTACAGTAAGGAAACAAAATAATGAAATGGTTGATGAAGGAGATAAAATTACTAAGAGAGATGAGGAAGTCAATTCCCAATTCATTTTTACTCAAGATGATAAGCAGGTGCCTAGTGACATACAGCAAGCTGAAGATCAGTCCAGTAACTGCAAGAATAATCAGCATAAGGAAAAAGAAAGGGTAGGCAATGAGAATTTTTCAGAAGAGGACATATAGGCAAATGTAAATTCATCACCAGAATTGGGGATCTCTCACCTAGAAACATAAAGAACCTAAAGAAGGAGAAGAGGAGAGACAGAAACACAGGCACAAAAGACATTAAAATTCAAACAAGGAGTAGCTCAGCCAACCAGTAGGTAGTAAATGATGTTGCATAATATTTTATTCTAGAACATTAGGTCAGTGCAAACTCAAAATGCTTTTGAAAGAGTAATTCACCTAAGAAGAAGACATCATTATTCATATATATCATTATTCATATATAGCCCTTTTGGAACCCTTCATAGGGTTTCAAGAGATAGAAGCCTATAAGAGGAGAATTAGAAAGGAGAATGCTATAGTGAATGTATCAAGCAAAATTTGGATTTTTTGGAATGAAGACTGGAAAAGGGAAGTTGTATCTGATTCTATTCAATAATTGACTCTGAGATTCTCACATCAGACAAATCATAAAGAAATCATAATTATTACTGTCTATGGTAAGTACAGTGCCATTGAAAGGTTAAAACTGAAATGACCCCAAAAAATGCCCAAAAATGTGCCTCGAAAATGCCCGAAATTGTAATTTTCATATATCTCAAAATTCATGCGTTATTTCAAAAATCCGACTTCACATTCTTGATCAGGTGGTAAAATTTAGTAGGAAATGAGCCTAATCCCGATTTTAGAGTGAACAATTCACAATTTCAGATTTCAAAGTGTTAAATTCCAGTGAGGTCTCCGCGATGCAGGCGCGACGCACCAGTGTACATTTTCTGTCTAGTTTTTCATGTTCGGTCCAAGACTTTTGGGTCTTGGGCCTAATCCTTTCCATATGTTAAAATACCTATACTTAGCCATATTTCACTTTCATATCATGCAAGATATTCCCCAATACTTTCTCAAACACTTAGACTAATATTTCTCTCAAAATTCAAGTATCTAAAACTCGCTTCCGGATCTCAAGGAACTCATTAAAGCTTCAAGCTCTCATGAAAATCTAATTCAAGCTTATTTATTTCATTTAAGACCATGATGGGTCCCCTACATCAAGCCAAGTTCAAAGAAATTTCTGTTGGCTGAGTTTTGCACAAGTACCGGTAGGAGGATCAACTGTAAGGGGGCATATCTCTTAGAACACAAAGAACTGAGTGGTTCATGACCTACCAAAATAAATATCTTTATATTAGCTTTCCAACACGCTTGGTTCCATCGTATTTAGAGTTCGGATGAAGAAGTTATGCCCATTTTCGTAGCACTCGTATGTGTAGGGGTATATACTGAGTTTTGCCAAATTTCATTTCATTAATGGTATTCCATAAATTTAGTAATTTCTATTGGTCTTTTAAGGATTCCTATGTTATCTTAACACTTCTTAAAGACCTAAACCCTATTCCTACAGATCAATTCACTCTTCTCAATTGGAATACACTTTCAAATTCTCTCAAGCGCCTCCATCAAAATTCAAGGAAACTCAAGAGCAAGCTTTGGATTCGGAGACCCATTTCATAACTTCAAGTCTTTCACAACTCAATTTCAAGAAATTGAAGGTCTAAGGTATGTGAGTTTCATTCATGGGTTTCTTTCACCCATGAAGCCCAATCTTCCATTTCTATGAAAATTACATGTTTCTAAGTTGTGTTTCTTATGGGTATTATTCATTAGAGATTATAATCATATAATATAATGGGATTTTAAGAAAGTGTTGTTGAAAATACATGATTACTCATTTTTAAGTCTATATCATTAGATGATTTACCTATTATAATTATGCATGTTTCAAGTTTTAGAACCGTGATCTCCCTTGGGATTTGATAAAGGGTTTCAATGTATATTGCAAGATGGTATCACTAAGTATTGGTGGGATGTTATACTTCAAGTTTTCTTGCATGATTTCACTCTTTAATTGCATGGTTTTGCGCTAGCACTACACACCCGCTAAGTGCTTGATAAAGTGTCTTTTTAAGGATTCTTAAGGTTTTGATGATCTAATGGTTGATTTATGAGTCAAGTGACTTCATGATGAATATGAGCTACAAAATATCTTATGAATTCATGAAATTATCTATGATTATACAAGTATGAACTTAAGCCCTTTTTCAAAGATTATACCTCTTGTGAGCCTTTTGATGTTAAATGCAAGGGTAATGTTGATGATGATCTATTCTCATGTTTGATGTTAGGCTCACCATTTAAGGTCAATGATGTTATGAGCTACTCGTGCCATGTCTCTATTTTATTCCAAGTTAATAAAGTATGATTATTTTATATATTCTTTGGGATTAGGCGTAGCACCGATAGATGGAGGGTTTGCTCTTTTTTTCTTGAACTGTGTGCCACCATAGGACTATGTTATACTTTTGCTACACTAGTGGATCCATTTTGTGAATTCTACCATGAAATGTCTAATCCGAAATGTGGTTGGCCCCCATAAGGAAGGCCACTTAATTCGAAAAGGGACGGGCTCCCATAAGGTGAAGTTACTCATGAAATCCTCTCCAAAATGGGATGGGCTCCAATAACGAAGGTTGCTTCTCAAAAAAGGGATGGGCTCCCGTAAGGTAAAGTATAGTTTACCTTGGTAAGTAGACCACCTCGTTACCGGTGAGGGGTAATCATCGAGAGTCCAAGTTGTAGTTAGCTTGGTCTTATTCTATATCGGTTGAGGTTCTTCGCACACTTATTTATTATGATCTATAAAAGTTGAATAAATTGCAAGTATGTTTTACTTTAAGCATTGATCATACTTGTCATATTGTTATTATGTTATCTAATGATTATTATTATGCATTTTGACCATGTTGCTATCTCTTGTTGCATTGCATCTCACATACTTAGTACATTCAAACGTGCTAACACATAATCTATGCGTACATGATGTTACCATGTAGGAATCAAAGCTCTATTTGATCATCTTCCTCCTCCACGTGGCTAGATGGATTATTCAAGTTAGCTTTTGGTGAGTCCTCATGTCTGATGACAATATCTATCTTCTATCATGTTAATGCTTAGACTATATCTTGTATATTTTAGGATACTTATTGTCATTACTATGAGGGTGAGCCGGTTGCTTCTCTTGGCCCCTACGAAGTTCTATATTTAGAGGTGTTGTTGGACATGTTATGTATTATGTTATAAGTTTTGACTCTCTCTTAACTCTTATTGCTTATAATATGAAAGATCTTCCCTTAGCCCCAAATATCCCTATTTACTATTTCTTGTTGTTATTTTATTGCTTCCGCGACTAAGGATGTGCAATGATATGTTAAGAGGCTTGCTTGGGGTTCCCTTGGTTTTTCCATTCGCCTTGTCACATCTAAGCCCTAATTTAGGCCATGACAAACTTTGTATCATAGTACTAGGTTGTTAGGTCCTTGGGGTCCAATACACCGCGTCGATTAGAGTCTTGTTCATTGTTGTGTTGTGCACCACAACTATGAGCAAGAGGCTATGAGACATTTCAGGAAATGTTTCCCTTCTTCTTACTCTATGTAGTGCTATAGGAGTCAAGGTAAATTTTTTCCCCTAACGATTATTATTTGCTATAGTAGATCATGCCTAACGCAAGAGAAAGAAGAGCCCACACACTCGAGGAAAAATTGGCTCATGAAAAGTTTTGGGATGCTCTCACTTTGCTTGCAGAATTGTGGCTAATCAAGCCAATCAAGGGGCCCAAGCCCTTCATACTCCTACTCCGGCATCTCGAGTGAGAGACTTCATGAGGATGAACCACCAGAATTCTATGGGTCAAGGGTGGTTGAGAACCCTCAAGAGTTCATTGATGAGGTGTACAAAGTGCTATCTATTATGGGTGTGAGGTCGGGAGAGAAGGTGGAGTTGGTGGCTTACCAACTCAAGGGGGTGGCACAAATATGGTTCACACAATGGAAGGAGGAGAAGGGGGTCAACAATATGGTTCTATGGGAGGAGTTCAAGGCTGCCTTTGTTAATCGATTCTTCCCTCTTGATCTTAGAGAGGCCAAGATGATTGAGTTTATGAACTTGAAACAAGGATATATGATTCTGATGGAGTATGCCATCAAGTTCAACCAACTCTCTCGATATGCTCCATAATTGGTTGCTGACCCACACTTATGTATTATGATCTATAAAAGTTGAATGAATTGCAAGTATGTTTTACTTTAAGCATTAATCATACTTGTCATATTGTTATTATGTTATCTAATGATTACTATTATGCATTTTGACCATGTTGCCTATCTTGTTGCATTGCATCCCACATACTTAGTACATTCAAATACACTAACACATACTCAATGCGTACATGATGTTACCATGTAGGAACCAAAGCTCCATTTGATCATCTTCCTCCTCCACGTGGCTAGATGGATTATTCAAGTTAGCTTTTGGTGAGTCCTCATGTCCGATGACAATATCTATCTTCTAGCATGTTAATGCTTAGACTATATCTTGTATATTTTAGGATACTTATTGTCATTACTATGAGGGTGAGCCGGTTGCTTCTCTTGACCCCTGCTAAGTTCTATGTTTAGAGGTGTTGTTGGACATTTTATGTATTATGCTATGAGCTTTGACTCTCTCTTAACTCTTATTGCTTATAATATGAAAGATCTTCCCTTAGCCCCAGATATCCCTATTTACTATTTCTTGTTGTTATTTTATTGCTTTCGCGACTAAGGATGTGCAATGATATGTTAAGAGGCTTGCTTGGGGTTCCTTTGGTTTTCCCATTCGCCTTGTCACATCTAGGCCCTAATTTAGGCCGTGACAAACTTGTTATCATAGTACTAGATTGTTAGGTCATTGGGGTCCAATACACCGCGTCGATTAGAGTCTTGTTCATTGTTGTGTTGTGCACCACAACTATGAGCAAGAGGCTATGAGACATTTCAGGAAATGTTTCCCTTCTTCTTACTCTATGTAGTGCTATAGGAGTCAAGGTAAATTTTTTCCCCTAACGATTATTATTTGCTATAGTAGATCATGCCTAACGCAAGAGAAAGAAGAGCCCACACACTTGAGGAAAAATTGGCTCATGAAAAGTTTCGGGATGCTCTCACTTTGCTTGCACAATTGTGGCTAATCAAGCCAATCAAGGGTCATACTCCTACTCTGGCATCTCGAGTGAGAGACTTCATGAGGATGAACCACCAGAATTCTATGGGTCAAGGGTGGTTGAGGACCCTCAAGAGTTCATTGATGAGGTGTACAAAGTGCTATCTATTATGGGTGTGTGGTCGGAAGAGAAGGCGGAGTTGGCGGCTTACCAACTCAAGAGGTGGCACAAATATGGTTCACATAATGGAAGGAGGAGAAGGGGGTCAACAATGTGGTTCTATAGGAGGAGTTCTAGGCAGCCTTTCTTAATCGATTCTTCCCTCTTGATCTTAGAGAGGCCAAGATGATTGAGTTTATGAACTTGAAACAAGGATC
>JAPFFP010045453.1:0-11627 GCA_026153255.1 Solanum medicagineum | reverse complement strand
TGGGATTGAAATGGCAAAAATGTATAATGAATACATGAATAAAAGGTTGGGAGTGCATGAACATCTCTTGCCACCTCTTTGCCACTATCATCACCATGAGCCAGACTACCCATGGACACCCTACTTAGAGCATCGACCACAACATTAGCTTTGTCAAGGTGATAATGCACACTCATATCATAATCCTTAAGGAGCTCTAACCACCTTCTTTCTCTCAAGGTAAGATCTTGTTGGGTGAACACATATTGAAGACTCTTGTGGTTGGTAAACACATCACATGAACCCCATACAAGTAGTGACACCAAATTTTCAAAGCAAATACCACGGCAGCCAATTCAATATCATGGGTAGCATAATTCTTCTCATGCACCTTATATTCCCTAGAGGCATATGCAATCACATTACCATTTTACATCACAACACACCCCAAACCAATTCTTGAGGAATCACAATATACCACAAACCCTTCCAACCCTTCCTGTAGAGCCAAGATAGGGGCAGAGACCAGCTTAACTTTCAAGGTTTGGAAACTCTTTTCATATTCATCGGTCCACACAAATTTCACTATCTTTTGGATCAACTTTGTCATAGGAGAAGCAATAGAAGAGAAACCATTTACAAACCTCTGGTAATAACCACCAAACCCAAGAAACTTCTAATGTCCAATGGAGTCAAAGGTCTAGACTAATTTCTAATCACCTCCGTCGTTTTAGGATCCACCTTAATGCCATTAGCCAACACCGCATTCCCTAGAAAAGCAACCTCTTTCAACCAAAACTCACATTTTTCATATTTTGCATACAACTTCTCCTACCTCAAGATTTGCAACACCACCGTCAAGTGATTCACATACTCCTCCTCACTATAGGAATCAATCAAGATATCATCAATAAAAACCACCACAAATATGTCAAGGTAAGTTTTAAAGACCTTATTCATAAGGTCCATGAATATAGTTGGTGCGTTAGTCAACCCAAAGGACATAACCATAAAATCCAAGTCCCATACCTAGTCCGAATAGCTATCTTGGGAATATCACACTCCCTCACTTTCACTTGATATGAAATGACCCCAAAAAAAGTGCCAAAAAATGTGTCTCGAAAGTGCCCAGAATCGTGATTTCTATATATCTAAAAATCCATTCATTATTTCGAAACTCCGACTTTATATTCTTGTTTAGGGGTCAAAATTGAGTGGGTAATGGGTCTAACTCGAATTTTAGAGCAACCATATCACAATCCGAAAATCACAACACTGTGATTTAGGAGGGTCAACTTTAAAAGGGCATATCTCTTAGCATACAAAGAATTGGGTGGCCCACATTGATCTCCAATGCACTTGGTCTCACCTCATTCCAAGTTCAATGCCCATCTTCGTAGAACTTCTATGTGCAAAAATGCAAATTCTAGTGCGTATCCGCATCGGTCAGTATTATTTTGGTCCTATTTTTTTTTTATTTACTTCGGTCCAAGAGTTTCAAGTCTTGGGTCTAAGGGTTCTCATACTTGAAAATACTTATACTTAGTCTTCTTTCACCCTCATATCATCCTAAACATTCCCCAATACTCACTTAAACACTTAGACATGTTTCACCCTAAATTCAAGTCCCAAAGCTCAAGACCAATCTTAAGGATTTCATTCAAGCTTCAAGTCTCCATTTCCAATCTTCTCCAAGGGTTCTCCAAATGCAAGGTATGTAGGTTTCAGCCATTATGTCCTTTCACTCATGGCGCCCTAATCTCAATTTTACTCAATTTACTTGATTTAAAGTTGATGTTACAAATGGGTTTACTATTATGAACATGTCTATGAACTATGTTAAAGCTGGGTGAAGTTGTGACTGTTTTGCTATGTTTTGAGCTATAAATCATGGATCTAATGTAATATTTGATCTGGGGTTTTGATGTATATTGTTTGAGGGTGTTGCAAGGTGTTGATTGATCATTTTACATGGGATTTTATTGCATAATTTCATCTCTAAATTGCATGGTTTTATACTATCATTTCACACCCTCTAAGTGTTTGTTAAAATGTCCGGTTATGGTTTCTTGAGGAATTGAAGGTCCAAAGCATGAGATATGACATGATTGGTGTTATGATGATAAAATAAGCTTATGTATATGATAAATCCTATATAAAGTATTGCATTAGACCATGCCCAATTCGGGGGATCAAGGAACCCAGATAACCAAGATGGGGGTTTGTACTCATCAACTGAGTGAAGGGTTTGTATTTCTCCACTTAGTGATCGGCGGCATCATCACTAACCGAGATGGGAGTTTGTACTCATCAACCGAGTGAAGGGTTTTTACTTCTCCACCTAGGTGATGGGGTGGCATCTTCACAAACCGAGTGAAGGATTAGTACTTCACCACCTAAGTGATGGGGCGGCATCATCACTAATCTACCAAGGGGTTTGTACTTTGGAAATCTAGCTTGGTCTCTTCTACATATATGATATCCTATATAAGCATGGGTTACTTAAGCATGTTTTGCTTAAGCATTGATCATACATTTCATATTATTATATGATATATATTACCTATTGTTATGCATTTTGATTATGATGTTTATCTCTTGTTACATTGCATCCTACATACTTATTACATTCAAAGGTACTAATGCATACTCTTGCCTACATGATATCACCATGTAGGAATTGGATCCTAAGTTGATCATCCTCCCCGTCCACGTGGCTAGTTCGGTGCTACTCAAGCTAGTTGGTGAGTCCTCCACTTTGGGAACCCTAGTCTATGTTTCTCTTACCATGTATTGAGACACTCTTTTTTATTTTCTATTTTGACCACGACAGTGAGCCCGATTACATTGTCTTGGTCCCCACCCTTATCTATGTAGTAGAGATTTTATTGGACATGCTATGTATCTATGTTATGAGCCTTAACTCTTTTGTCTCTGGGTTGTTGATGTTATTCAAGCTTTCCCTTAGTCCTAATTCCCCGTGTGTATTTCTACTATTTTATATCATTTACATGCTTCCACGACCAATGATGTGTAATGATAAGTTAAAGAGGCTTGTTTGGGGGCCCTTCGGTCTCCTCATTCCTCGTGTCACGTCTAGGCCCTATTTTGGATCCTGACAAACTTGGTATCAGAGCACTAGGTTGATAGATCCTCGCAGTCCAACACACCACATCGATTAGATTCTTATTCATGGTTGTGTTGTGCACCACAACTATGAGTCTATGAGGCGTTCTAGAAAATGTTTCACTTCTTCATAATCCATGTCTTGCGATATAGTTAGGTCCCCTAGGACTTATTGCTAATCCCTAACCGTTACATTTCAGGATATGTCAAGCTACTCAAGATGGTGATATGTCGAATGCAGAGGTTCATAATGCTCTATAGGTAATGGTCAAAGCAGTGACAACATTGGCAACTCAACTCAATCAACAGGTGGATGCTCCCGAAACTTCTAGTGTTGGGGAAAAGGAAGTGAGGCCAAGAGGGCGCGTATTGAGGGTAAGTTCTAAAGTTCCAAGGGGAGAGATAGAGGTGGTGTGATGTCGTACGCTAGGTGCCCAAAATGATATAGAGGCTATGATGGCCCATGCTTGAGAGGTACTAATGCTTGTTATGGTTGTGGAGAGATGGGTCATACGATAAAGGAGTGTCCTCATAAGCGTAAAAGGAGTAAAAGAGGTGATGGTGGGATGACTAGTCCCAAGTGTGGAGGGTGTGGGAAGAACCATGGTGGCCCATGTCGGAGGAACATTATTGCTTGTTTTGGATGTAGTAAAGTGGGTCACAAGCTAGTGGATTGTCCATTTGTTCGGGGAGGGGGGTATAAGGGTGGTTGACTTTTGGATCGAGGTGGTCATGTTGATCAAGTGGCTCAAGGAGGGATGTAATATCCGATGCTATTTCTGGTAAGTTAAAGTTCCCTTGGATTTGACATGCACCATTAATAGCCTGTGTGCCCCTATTACTTCTCTATTCTTTTTGGTTGCTAATGGGGCTTCTTGTGTGCCCAAGTTGTTGCGTGGACCTTGGTGTATATCCTTTTGTTGAGTATATGGTTGCTACGAGGTTCATAGTGTTGATCTAGGTTTGTATTGCATTAGGTCTTGCTTTGTGACTTGTTGGAGTTTGTATGGTGGATTTTGATGTTATTATAGGGATGGAATGGTTGCATGCATATTGTGTCTTCATGGATAATGGGACCCGTAGAGTTAGATCCCGAATCCCTAATGAGCCCGTCTTTGAGTGGGAGGTTGGTAAGTGCTAGCAGGGGAGGTAGTTCCATTTGATGTCTTAAGGTACAATTGATCTCTAAGGGTTTGCATTTGTCAACTTGTGAGCATTGGAGGTGTTGAACCTAAGGTTTTTTGTTCATAGAATTGTTGTTGGTAATAGATGAGGCCTTAAATGTCCCTTTCTAATATTCTGAAGTTGGGGTAGTATCTTTTGGGTTGACTAGTACACCAGTTATGCCTATGAGTCTCATGAACAAGATCTTTATTCCCTATTCTAATAGGCTTATGGTGGTTTTGGTGATGATATGATGGTTCGTTCCTTAATGAGGCAGTGCATGTGAGTCATTTGAGGGTAGTACTACAAAGTTTAAGGAAGAAGGTAGGATGTTGGATAGGAGAAATAGGAATTTCGTTGTAAGAGATTGCCTTCCTAGGTCGTGTGGTGCCGGGTGACGACATTAAGGTGGACCCTAGCAAGACGAAGGTGATTAGCTATTAGACTAGATGTTGACTCCCTTTGGTGTTAGGAGCTTCTTGGGCTTAACGGGCTATTACCGGAGGTTATGAATAGGTTATCTTCTCTTGCCTCTCTTGTGACTTAGTTGACATTAAGTAAGACCAATATTATGACCGACGTTTTGAGTAGGGTGATTTGATAGGTCTAGGAGTCATTATCCCTTGTGTTATTCCTTTGTGCTAATAGGATTCATGTGTGTGTCCCGGATAGTTGTGTGAGTCTATAGTGGCTAGAAGGGGTTATAAGGATTGCCTTATGTTATCGTTCCATAGAGTCTTGTCTTGTGATCTTGATTGGAATTAGCTTGATTGGTTGGAGGTCTTGGGGTAGTTTGGGCTACTTGTGTAGCATGCTTCCGATGAGTGCAGAACCTGTAAGGTTGTAATATGATGGTTAAGGATGGTCGGTCTACTTGGTCAACTACAATGGGTTAGTGACGTCTCTAAGGTTGATTTGAGGTTCGGGTTTTGTTCTCAAGTGTGAAGAAGGGTAGGTGATATCCCAGAGTATCCTTTTGAACTAGGAATGATCATTTTGAATATAAATGGAGTTGTTTGGTTGGCTTATGCACTGGTAGTGTTTGTGGGTTTCATGAATAGGGTCTTAAAACCCTATCATGATATGTTTGTGGTGGTTTATAGTGATGAGGTATTGATTTGTTTAGAGTTTGTGAATCATTTGGGGGTAGCGTTGCAAGTCTTGGAGAATGAGAGATTGTTTACTAAATATAATAGGTGTGCATTGTGGATAGCAAGAAGGTGGTTAGAATTCTTTTAGGATTATGCAATGAGTGTGCATTAGTTTTTCCGGTAAGGCTAATGTTGCGTTTGGTGCTCTAGGTAGCCTAGCATGTGTTGTTGATGGCGGCAAGGAGGAGACTAGTGGGGTCCATCGGTTGGTTAGACTAGAAGTTAGGTTGAGGGAAGTTAAGCATGGTGGTGTAGCATTCTTGATGGTTCAAAATCTTCTTTGGTTAAGAGGTCTAGATTAAGCAAGGCCTTGATTCCACCTTATTAGAGTTGGAAGTTTTTGGTGGAAAGATGGTAGAATGGAGGTAGTCTCCCAAGGGGGAGATGGTAGTTCGTGGCAACAAGTGGAATAGGTGTGGTTAAGGTTGAAAAATGAGTTATGGTTGTGAGTCCTTATAGGATGAAGAGAGAAGTTGGTAATGTCGCATAAGTTGGGGAGTGCCTACGGATGAAGATAGGGTTCATTTGGTTCTTCATGCTTCTAGGTGGATGGGATGTGCTGGTGACTCTAGTGATAAGCACTCTTTGGAATTGTGATATGGAGGACATGTAGGCTTAAGGGAAGGTCCCGGTGGAGGTGTTGGATGGATGGGTGGAGAAGTTGTTTGATGAGGATGTGGTGTTCATTAAGGCCCTCTTTAAAGGATCAACAAGTCAAAGGTGTCTCCAAGGAAGCCAAAGCGGTCTTATGGGAGCGATATTTGTACCTCACCTACTCTAATCGAGCCTAAGATAGCGACTAAGTCCTTCATGTGATTCCAAGTCCTATATTTCAGCCCCTATGCCATTCATGTGCATCCATGTTTTCTTCTTTTTTTTTAAAACATAAAACAACACTCTCATTTCAAGAATGCAAAAACTCTAACGAAACGACTAAAGAAGTTTTTTTTTTACCATTTACTAAGAAGGTGACGACGAAAAAGACAAAGAGGATGAATCGAGAAAAAAATGAATTTATTATGAGTTACCTTCGAGTTATTGTGGAGTTGCTGCGAATTGTTGCGTCGTTTCTTGAGAGAAATTTTGAAAAGAGAGAGGCGTGTTGAAGAAGTTGAAGCAAAAAGTAACTAATAAGTGCAGTTGAAATGATTAACCTTTTCAAATACTACCCACTTAGTCAGCATCTTGAAATTACTCTTTTACCCCGCCTTTTGTGATATATTGTATTTTTAAAAAAGTTTAACAAGTTATAAAGTTACACTTCAACCCCATTTAACTTAATCCCCTAATTAATAGAAGATTTGACTCACCCTTGGTCAACATGTCACCTTTTATTAATTAGAGACTTTTTTGTCACTCCTCTCTCAAATTTCTCGAGAAGCATGCTAGAATCGCTAAATTCAAAATATTAATAGAGATTTTCTTTCAAAAAAATTTGTTTGCATGAGCTTTACACTAGGTTATGGTGGGATAATAGAGATCCATAACATTCATAATGCGATAAAAGTTGAAGCTTGAGTTTTCCCAATTTTCTTACTCCTTTCATCCCATATTATAATGCACTAATCAATTTTACTATTCTGTCTTTATTTATATCGAAATAGTAATATACTAATTAATACACTAATCAATGCACATTAAATTTTTGAGTCTATAAATTTGTTTAAATTTCGAAAAATCATATTAATGATAGGGGTAAAATGAGAAAAATTTAATTAATTTTTCTGAGTTTAATAAGTGATGATGAAATATGATGCAAATATTTACAATAAGACTAATTTAGTGTACGTGTTTTGCTGTATGTGTCATGTTAATTTAAAAATTATATATAAAAAAATAGTACTCTCTTCATCCCATTTTATGTGCACCCTTTGACTTAGCAGTGTGTTTAAGAAAATAGGAAGACATTTAAAACTTGTGGTTTAATATTTGTGTGATTGAGAATTATTTCATTAAGGGTAAAAAAAGAATTTTAAAAGTAAATTATTTCCAATTAGAGTAAGGTGAAATTCTTTTTGGGACGAACCAAAAAGGAAAGAGTGTCACATATATCTTGTAATATAGAGATATGGTAATAGTTTATAAATACATAAAGTAATAATTTGGAATTGAATAGTTAGGAATTAAATAATTAATTGATTAAAACTTTAAATAGTAGAAAAATAATAATATTTTTTATTTTTCCTTTTTCCTTCATACCATAGACAATTATTTATATAGATTTGTCATAAATTAAATTCTAAATGTAAATAAATTATAATTTAAATGTGAATCTTGAAATTAAATAAATAAAAGATAAAATAATAAATACAAAAATAATGAAAAGATGACCTTGTCTAAAGCGAAGTATTTTAATGAAGGACAAAAAGTTCAAACATAATTTCTAAGGGTATTTCCATTTTTTATACTACCTCTGGTCCCTTTTATATGTGACATTTTTGTGATTGAACTTACTTTAAGAAAAAAAATTGATTTTACTATTTTGTCCTTATTTAATATTCATGAATTGCTTTTTTAGTTCTTTTAGTTGGTCATATATATCTTTTCAATGCTCGTTAAGTATCAAGGGTAAAATAGAAAGAACAGTATTATGTATGCATTGATTTTATGAAATGACATATATTAAGAATCATATATTTATAGTAAGAACTATACATAAAAGGAATCAGAGGGAGTATATAGATTATGTATTTCCAGAATATGTACACATTAATGAGGCGAATAACAAGAAAAATTGAGTGTAATGTGATTAAGAGGGTATTAGAGTAATAAAAGTAAATAATTGGGGCAGAGATGGGAGAAACGTCCTGAAAAAACAAAAACAGCTGGTAGAATATGTTGGAAGCAGGAGGAAAGAGCCAATTTAATAAGGTTAATGCTAAATAGCCATAAGATTTGGCTCAAATTTTGGCCATAATGTCAAAACAATCTGTTCACACTACAAACTAGTTTTATTTTAGATTTTTTTGCCCTTTGATTTAAAAATTAAAAATATTCTTTATTCATGCTATTTTCAAGACAGTGAAAATAAGTAATGATTAATTATTTGGTAATTTCATAGTCATAAATTGAAAAGGAACTTAAAGTTCATATATTTCTTTTCTTGAAAATGAATATATGTATAACACATTTAATTTGGTTAATAATTTACTATAAAGGTATATAAATATGTGTATATACTTTTTCTTGATTTATTTGTTAAGAGTTTGCTTGAGGTGTATAACATATTTGGCTATAAATCAAGTTGTTGCCAAATGGAGTTTATAATATATATATAAAATGTAATTTATAAAATATTGCAATAATGACAACTCAAAATACGTTAGGCCTGATAAATGTCTACAATTATAGAAATTATGCATATAGTTCATATATGTTGGATCAAAGAAAGTCACATATTTATAGTATTGCATGTACGAGTCTTATCCTTATGTTACATCAATTTGATAAATTATGAATCATTACTTATATTTTTTATAACAAAAGACAATTAATAAAGTAATCTTTTTAATTATTTTATTTAAACAATTTTAAATTATATGTTAAATACACATAGTTTTAGATAATTGGAAAAATTCATACATCAACTTATAATACTTCTCTTCCTTACTTTTATTTTAATTTTAAATTAATATAACAGAAAATGTTAGAAAAAAGAAACAAAAATTCAACCTTTTTCATTATTTTTATAACAAAAATAAAAGAATGACACATGAGTATTTCATTTACTTTTTTTTTTTATTTAGAGGATGGATATTGATCATTTTAATTTTCATTTACTCATTTTAGTTCATTCAATTATCTTAAATTTTAAAATTTATTATTATTATTTTTATATTATTTAGCTTCTCATTTTCTAGTTTTTTACTTTGTGAAATTTTATTTAATTGCTCATAAATTTATTTTATTTTTATTTTCTTGATTTAGCATAATTAATGCTATTTTAGTTGTTAAAATTGAATAGAAATTTATTGTTAAAGAAGGTTATCAACTCATCTTTTAAAAAAAAAATTATTTAAATAAATTATGAGGTAACATATTTTATGTTATGTTGGAAATTGACACAAGAGTATTATATTTTTTTTTATATATAAGAAAAACTAGGTTATTTTTCGTTTCAATTTATTATCTTGTTATCTCGCATTGCATGTCATTCATTTTTCAATTAGAATTGATAGAATTTATTTTGTCCAACATTTCTATAACTATAGCATTACGATAACAACACACCCATTGTAATTTTTTTTAAATGACATATAATATTATATTAATGATATTAATATATTTTTTCAAACATGTATTTCATGATCATTCTTAGAAAATATGTACTTCAAATTTTTATAAGCAATCAAAATTATAAAATTATTTTTTTTATAATATGTATCAATTAATTTTATAATATACAATATAAATGTATATTTATTTGTTGATATTTTTTTAAAAAATAATATGTATCTTAAATAACCAATTATTATTTATAATGGTAAATGATTGTCAAATACTAGTCTTCAGACATGGTAAACAACGATATAGTAAGAATCACAAATATTTTGTTAATATGTGTCTATCCTAATTAAAATTAATCCAGGAAGGCCACACATTAATAAGATTGTCTTGTGCACCTATACTACATCAATTTGATAGTTTTGAATTCTTACTTAAATTTATTATTAATATGCTCATTAATTTTGTAATTTTATTAATAATTGTGTTTAAGTAATTCAAATTATACATTTAAATAATTTTTTAAAAAAATGTTTTGAATAATAGTAACAATCGAAATTCAAACACATGTTAGACATGGTAAACATCGACACATTAAGTAAATCATAAAAATTATATAGTTCACATGTATTGATCCTAGTTAACAATAACTTTATAAAAGTCACGCCCAAATATTATTGTCTCGCACCCATGTTTTAGACCAAAACTGAGTATTTGGAGTGCAAATTCAGTGTTGAAAGGGATGAAGCAAACTTTGATATGAGGCTTGCCACTCAACTTATCCCCATGAGGGAAAACTTTAAGTATCTGGGGTCCATCATCCAGAGTAGTGGCGATATCGATGATGATGTCACATATCGTATTGCGGCAGCATGGACTAAATGGAGGCTTGCCTCTGGAGTATTGAGTGGCAAGAAGATACCACCTAAACTCAAAGGTAAGTTTTACAGAGTGGTGGTTAGACCATCTTTGCTGTATGGGGTGGAGTGTTAGCCAATTAAAAATGAACATGTTCAGAAAATGCATGTCGCAGAGATGAGGACGTTGAGATGGATTTGTAGCTACACCAAGAGTGACAAGGTTAAGAATGAGACCATTCGAGAGAAGCTAGAGGTGGCCTCGGTGGTTGAAAAGATGAGGGAAGCGAGACTGCGATGGTTTGGACATGTGCAGAGAAGGAGTACCGATTCTCCTGTTAGGAGGTGCGAGAGGTTGGTTTTGGGAGCTACACGAAGGAGTAGAGGTAGACCGAAGAAGTACTGGGGGAGGTGATTAGACAGGATATGGTGGAACGTGATCTCACTGAGGACATGACCTTAGATAGAAAGAAGTGGAGGTCGCGAATTAGGATAGCAGGCTGATTGGTAGGGTTAGGGGATACATGGCCTTGGGGTATAGTAGGTTTAGGTGGAGGACGTGTTTTTTATTATGTGTCCTCATTATCTGTCGTATTATGTGTTAGTTTTATCATATTTACATACTGCCATGTGCTATTCATTATTAGTCGCTCATTTTGTTCCCTTCCCTTTCCTTTTTGTCATATCTAGTTCTTTTTGCTTATGGGTTTTGAGATGAGGGTTCCCAAGAAACAACCTCTCTACTTCTATGAGGTAGTGGTAAGGTCTGCGTATGTTCTACCCTCCCCAGACCCCACTTGTGGGATTTCACTGTGTATGTTGTTGTTGTTGTTGTTGTTGTTGTGAACCATTACTAATATTTATTGTTAATATGTTCTTTAATTAAGCGATTTTATTAATATATTTAAAATTATATTTATTTTTTGGAAAATTACAATCAAAACTCAAAATACTTAAGACACGATAGACATCAGCCTACTATAAAAATATATGCTTCATGTATGTCGATCTTAATTAACACTAACCCAAGAGAGTCACAGATTGATGTTATAGTCTTGCACATTTATATTACATTAATTTGATAATTTGTGAATAATTACTTAAGTTTGTTATTCATATTACCTCT
>JAPFFP010045452.1:0-11627 GCA_026153255.1 Solanum medicagineum | reverse complement strand
AGGCTATACTCATCAAGTATGTGTTGCATTCTATCCTGGTGCACCTTTTATCTATAACTAACCCTTCAAAAAAAGTCTATGAACAAATTGATCAACTTTTAGCTAGGGTTTTTTGCAGAGGCAATGGTGGTGTAAGGGGTAAAGATTGGGTAATATGGGTAGACTTTTGCTATCCTAAGGAAGAGTGGGGGCTTGATTTTAGGTCACTTTTTGATATTAATAAACCTTTTTTTGCAAAATTATGGTGGAATTTTCGGGTGTCAACCAGTTCTCTATGGGAAGAGTTCATGTGGAACAAGTATTGTAAAAAGTTGCACCTTGTAATTGTTTTTAGTAGGGGGGCTTCACAAGTTTGGATGCAAATGATGAAAATAAGGGCTGAGGTGGAACATGACATCTAGTGGCAAGTTAAAGCTAGAACTTCTAGCTTCTGGTTTGATAATTGGACCAAAATGGGTGCTCTGTATTTTATGTAAGACCAGACAGAGATTGTGAGGATCGGAGGTAAAGGATATGATTATAGGAGGGTCTTGGGATAAGGGGAAGCTGCTGGCTTGCATTCCTGAGGAAATGACTGATTTCATCATGGAAAATATCAAACCAGCCTAGGAGGGAAGTTGTGATAAACCATGGTGGACATGGGAAACATCTGGAGATTTCTAAGTCATGTCTGCCTATAATAGCCTGAGGAGGAAGAAATCAAAGCTGGACTGGTTTTCTAAAGTTTAGGGCAGGGGTGGACCTTTTAAAATTGCTTTCTTCTTATGGAAAGTAATTAAATGGAGGAAACCAACAGATGATATTCTTAAAAGAATGATAATCACGATGGTGTCTAAGTGCTATTATTATGATGAAGGGTTTGAGGAGACAGTGGAGCATCTTTTTCTAACATCTTCCATAGCCCAAAGTCTATGGAAGTATTTTGCTTCTTGTGCAGGTGTCAGGATGTAAGGGAGACAGGTACAACAGGTCATCCACACATGGTGGAGCATGGAATCCTCTACAAAGGCCAACCATATTGTATAAATAGTCCCGACTCTTTTAATTTGGAAATTATGGAAGAGGAGGAAAACTAGGAGGAATGAGAAAGATTCCTCCTGTGATTGGGTTGTTTATCAATGCCAAAAAACAATTTAGTCACTAATTTATGAGAAATTCCCATGGATGAGAGTGCCTAACAGGTAGTCAGAGATGATAAATAACGTGGAAAAATATATACCTAGACTATATTATCATAAGGTAAGTTGGAAAGCACCTAATGTAGGGTGGATGCTTTGTAACACTGATGGGGGGAGTCGAGGCAACCCCGGAGATAGTGCTTGTGCATTCTGTATCAAGGATTGGGAAGGTAATCTGGTATATGTAGAATCCCAATACATAGGAAAAAGTACTAACTCAAAGGCTGAAGCTAGGGCTATATTACGGGCTCTAAAGCACTGCAAAGAAAGAAACTACTTGCAAGTCAAAGTGCAAAAAGACTCTAGCACCATTAGAGACATGATCTTATGGGGATGTAAATGCTCATGGGGGTTGAAATAGTGGAGGAGATTCTATAGATAAAATAACAGATGACAATCCATACTATTCATGTGTTTAGGGAGGCTAACCAGTTGACAGACAACATAGTAAACGAGACAATGGATTCAAAGTAGCACAAACAATACAAGCACTTCATGCAGTTATCAAGTAAAAGTAGAAAATTTTAGAACATAGATAAACAGGACACTCCTTATATTAGAGTGAGGACCAGGCCTATTCACAGTTACAGTCCCATATTAATACAGGATGCAGCTACAATTTGACAAATTTCCAATCATAGGTCAAAGGTTAGCTAATTACAGAAAATACACAAAAATTACATCTATGGTAGATCAGTGCGAGTAGGAGCAAAAGTCAGGGTCAGACCTAAAGCATTAATGATGTTCATGCTCCAATAAGAAAGCGGTCGTTGTCAGTAATTAACCTAACCGAAGGTTAGGGTCAAATCCACAGGGAACACTACTAATCATCTGAAGTATCTATAACTAAAATCTAAAAAAGGGGGGGGGGGAGGGGTTTGTGATTAAAGAACAAATATAAATAGACACTATACTACGGTGCGAGAAAACACTCAATTTTAGGGATAACTTGGGAATTGTGTTCCCCATGGTTTCTTCACTCAATTAACCTAGATAACATAACTACAATTAGAGATTCACATGCAGGACGGTAACTTAGCTTCTTCCAGCCCTCTTGTGAAGGTGAACATCGAATTTTACCTTGGTGATTGTTCGGCAACCCTAACGTACCAACTAACCATTACTTATTGTCCCAGTCAACCTCCACTTGGTCAGGTTTGGTTGATTAGAAGAGAACACATCAATTGAACTATCATCTATTTCCCTATACTTATTGTCACTACCTTGTTCAGGATGGTGATAGTAGGCGGGGTATGGTGTTGGCCACCACCAAACAACAATCATAATGAAGAGAAATAGACAATACATGCAAAAACCCAATCATAGAAATGCACAAACCTAGGTCATCTCAAGTCAACAACCCATGGTTCTCACAACCCCAAGTTGTGGGTGCTTAGCTACTCATGGCGAATGCAAAACCAACAAAAATGCAAATGTAAGACCTAGTTGAGAATTTTACCCAAAGCAATAAAGATTAAAGACACCAAAAATTGTAAAACACAAGCTTGATAGATCGACAATGAGGGAAAAGCAAGATTTGCAATCCCCAAAAGTGGGTTTTTCAAGAGAAAAGTGAAGAACTTTGCTAGAACCCTAAAATATTCTTGACGAATATTCGAAGGCATATTCCATGTATAAAAGCTGGAATCTCGAAATACAACCTAACTTAAAGTATTTATATTAGTTAGAAGTTTAAACCTAAAAGTTATACAGAAAAGACAGCTAGCAGCTGGTACGCCTCACAGGTACGACTTGTAGTGTGACCTACGAGTCATAATCGCGGTCGCGTATTAGGATCTTGGCATCTTAGACTTAACTGGTACTAGTCATTGCTAGGACTATGACACTTATGCTCCTCTCTAAGCCTAGGCCTTCAATTTTTGATCCAAAGTTTGGGCTCTCTACTTCCTGCTACGAGTACACCTACATGAGTCGTAGTGAGACTTACGACTCGTAGGATGGCCTCGTAGGTTAACCTACACTTAGCAGATTTCTGATTTTGGTCTATTTATTGCTATGATAATATCTTATGACTCATAGCTTGGGCTACGACTCATAGGTGAACTCGTATGTCCTATACTTCAGCAAAATTTGTAATTTTTCTCCAAAATCATGCCAACCTAACGTTTTTGCAAGAACAACACAAAAATACATAAAAACCATAAAAAGTCACATTAAGAACTTACATAATTTGTTTTTTTAGGTATCAAATGTCTTGTATTTTGACAACACATCAACATTCTCAACTTAGAATTGTTGCTTGTCCTCAAGTGACAACTCAATCTATGTAGAAAATGAGAAATACATAGCAGCTATACTAATGGCATATACATCATTCACTCTAATCGAGGTATCCAACTATCATTTTCAAAACCAGATTGCAAAGCTATTAAGCACAACAAAAACATGATGATGAATCTGGCAAACCAACTATGATAAGCTAAGGAGAATCAACCATCCACGATCACTGGTATAGCCATATGTTAATCAAGTAGTGCAAATTCCCTCAAAGAAAAGAAGTCCCTCTTACCCACTCAAAAAGCATTTAGAATTCAGGGACTGAGGAAACATGCGCACTCTCACAAATGAAATTCATGCAAAATGACTAACACCATAGGCTTGCCTCTATACTGATCTTTTGGCTTGGTGACAAAGTGAATTTGGATCACTTTAGGACTTAAGGGCTTGTAACATAGGTTCGGGGGGCTATGGTACGACATTTAGGCAAGTAGTGACTAAAAGCTATCCTTGAACCATGTTTACCAACACTTTTGCCTTCATAACCCAACATTTTCACTAAATCCACCCTTATTCTCCTGTTTCGAGCTTTCCCCAGGTGCTTTCTTTTTCTTTTTCAAATGTGCCTCAATCTTGAACTCTTTTTGTGTGAATCTTTTCAACTCAAGACACTTTTCTTTTCTTTTTCTTCACCCTCCTTATGATTATTCATTTCTTTCTCTATTTCTGAACAAACCACCTCATTGTTATCATCTAACAACAATAAAGGTCACCCTCAACTTAGGCTTTTAGCCTTAGTTGAAGTACACAATATCTATACCCTAAACCAGGGCCACCATTTGTAGCCACACTTAACTTGGGCTTTTAGCCTCATCAAAGTTAATATGTTCAAGGATAGACCAGGGCCAATATCAAGGTATTTCATTAAACAATGTTAAGCTAGTAAGGTGTCAAGAAAGAATGAGTACATGAGAAGCTCGAAATTTTGGAACAAGGGATTCACTCACTTATTTGGTAGGTCATTTAGGCTAAAATTGGGTCCACTAAAAGAACAAAGGCCTAAGATCCTTTCCAAATCAACCACATCACTAAACCAATTTCAGAGTAATAAGGCAAGTTCTGAGTCCATATATGATACATAAATGCAGCAAAATAGGCTCACAACACATATGGCATTGCACCGACAATCAAGTATAGACTCATAGGTCCTGCTTCCAGCCTCAGTTTACCTTCACATTATCATAACATTACCAGATATTCAAAATGTATGAATGCATCAACAACCACAATCTCAAAAATTTTGAGGGTACCCAATCTTTCATCAAAATTTAAAAAATATTTAAAGACTATGTATATGCCAACAGATAACGCTGTTATGTATCTTCAAACTATTTACACAACCTAAAACATGTTAGTTCAACAGAAAATTAAACTTCCAAAAGGAAAAAGAAACACGGCAGGGAAACCTTGGGAGAAAAAATAAGGGATGTTATGGACTCGAGGCTACTCAGAGTACACCTTAATCCATAACTTCCCATACCCTACCAAAATAGAATACTTTGTCCACAAAGTAAAGACAAGAATGAAAAACTAAACATGATAACATACATACACACACACACACACACATTAAAAACCAAGAACTAACATCCAAACTATAAGCAAAAACAACATCCAACATAAAAATATTTAAACAATTTCGAAAACCAAAATAATAAAAAGATTGTCCAACAAAAGAACAAAGTATCCAGAAATAAAAGATAAGAGCTGGGGTCAAAAGGGTCAAACATCATGGTGCTCAAGCACCGGTATCAGTCTGTCCGCAGGGTCCTGGGTCACCATCTCCTCCTTAGTAGTCTAGGCTGCAGCTATACTTGAGCTACCCTCTCCATGTGGGGTCTGCTGCTCCCGATCTCTTTGTATGGCCTCAAACAGGATCGACTCCTGCACCACCTCCTCTGGTATCGGCTCCTCCTCCGGGGCTATTGGGTCATCAGGTTTAGGCCTCTTCTGGCTCAACTCTGGGTCATTTGTCTCAACGGGCCTCTTCCCATGGGCATACGGGCAATCAGCTGGCAAGTCAAACACTTGTCACCTGTCGGTGCCACCTTTAGGACTGCACAGGGACTACTAGCATCTGTAATAAGTTGACCTTAAATTTGGCCAACATCTATATCACTGCGCTCGTGTCAGGAGGGCGAGTACCCTCAAGTAGTCGCCTCAAATGCATCTACTCTGGCATCCACCGCCCTAACTCTCTCTTCTACCAATGCACGAGTAAATGCCTTTATCCTCTCCTCTGAGTCCCTTATGGTCTAGTTGACCTAAGGTCTGACGTATGCTGCTAAAGCCTGTAGCCTGAACTCCGGTGTAGCCACCTTGTGTAATATTGCTTGAAAAGCAACAACAGAGATAATAGAATCAACCTGTAATGTAGACGTTGCTGGTACTGGAGTAGTGGAGGATGGCATGGACTCAACTTGATAGCTGGCATAGGCTTTGTAGCTGCTGGAGTAGTACCGGTGGTATCTGGAGTCGACCCCTGAGTATGAGGCTCAACTGGGAATGGCTTTGGAATAGGAGGTGGAATAGCTCTTTGTAGGGCTACTAGGTTCTCGTCATCCTTTATTAGACTGGGGGCCATCGTACGCACAACATCCACATGATGGTCCAAGTGGAGAGAAACTCACACCTCAGCTTCCTTGCATAATCTATGTATCATGCTGGGCAATAGCAATGCTTGCTGGGTGTGGACTGCCGACTCATGGATCTTCTCTACCATAACGTCAACCCACCTAATTACGTACCTTGCCAAGATGCTAGCCAACAACACAGCCTTCTCTAATGTGATCACATTATCCATGAACGTGGGTCTGATGCACCAACGGATAATAGACCACCAAAACTTTTCCTTTGAATGAGAGTTGTGCCTTCAGAATATAGTCAATGTGGTTTGTAACCCATGTTGGCTCAAAGCATTTCTCACAAATTTGGCTAGCTATCCACCTAAGGAGCTCTGTTCTCAATTCAACATCCTTCTGATTAACTGCTTTTCTCATATCTGCAATCCTATGATCATACTCCACAATGGAATGTGGCACTCTGTAATTTGGCCCAAACTGTACCCTCCGAATGGTTTCTTCTGATACATCAACAAGCTCACCTCTGACCAGGACTTCACTCAATCATGGATGCACAATGAGCTTCTTGTGCCTCGAAAGATTGTTCCATATAGTAGCATAGTAGGAGGAATAAAACTCCCAACTAGGTAAGGGGCATACTTTCCTAACACTTGTGATAGCCATCCCAGCCCATGGCTATCATTTTCAGCTTCTAGCCCTAGTAGACTGCTAAGCCTTAAGTCTTTTAACCTTGCCTTCTTATGAAATTTCTGCACCGGCCTCCCTCAACTTTTTGGTTCCAGTCCCCTTTTATAAATCTCTCTCATCCTGGGACACACCACCTTGTGTTTTGGGGGTCTGTGGAGGTGACAGTGTAGGTAGAATCATCTAGCTATAGGGGAGCAGTCTCATCTGGCTAAGCTTGAGATACCTCAAGAGAGTCGAACTCAGGAAGTGTGGCATCATCATCTGACCCTTCTTTATTGCCTTCCTCTTTAGACTGGGAGGGGCTGTCTACTTCCGTCGGAACTCTTGTTGTTTGTGATCTTGTCAAGGGCACGTTAGCTTCAGGGTCAAGGTGCACATTCATCTCCTCAGTGGATTTTGATCATCATCCGATGTTTCGTCTTACAGTCGATGTCCTGAAATAGAGGCAACACCCCTCGGACCTCTGAAAAACCACCGCACACCAAAGCATGAATCCCATGATGTTTTGTTCTAACACAAAATAGTCAAACAAGAAACAATAAAATTACTCAAGCAAAAAACAACTGAACCAGGTGCAGGTTTATAGGTACAAGGAAAAGGTACGACTCGTAGGGTGACATACCAGCCATACGGTAGCCTCATAGTACCAAGGTATCTGAGAGAAATGTATTCTGGAATCTGCTACGAGATACAGGTATGACTCGTACGGTTATCCAACGAGTTGTAGTCTATACTCATATCTCATTCCAAAAACATTTTGAAAATTTAGATCTGGGCCATGAGACCACTACTACGAATCATAGAAAGTGTTACGAGTCATAGGTGAATCTCGTATGGAAAATTTTATGGCACCATCGATAAATGCTTCTAAGAAGGGCCACTATGTCTCGTAGAGTGACCTATGACTCGTAGTATGTCCCCGTAGCAAAAAACAGAGAGCACCCTGGGTGCCTCTAACTTTTCCACAATGACCAACAGGTAACCAGGAAGCACAAAAAATCAAAAACACATAGTTAATCCTATAATTAATCTAATCACTCCACTTTACAAGATATCCCACAATGAAACATGAATCCTCCTTTTTGGTCAAAACATTTCTAGTGTGAACTACTTTTGGAAATCACCCAATTTCAACAACAGTATAGCACACACAAAGGTATACAAAGGGTTACTCATGTTCATACGCGAGTCTTTCATAGCAACAAGATTATAACACCCCAACACCTACAAATTTCAACCCCAACATGGTCTCACAAGATAATTACATGATAGATCATGAAACAAACGCACTCAACCACCACATCAAAGTTCATAATTATTAAGAAAGGGTAGAAACAGAGAACCTAATCACTACAGGGGTGTAGGCAATTCTCAATCATACTCTTCATACTACCATAATCACTTACAATTGGTTTTGCTTACCCAGATCACACAATATTCATTCAAATACCAACAAAGCAAGATTGTCTCACAAGTATGCGAAACTTAACCACGAAAACTTACCAGATGAAAGATGAAGATGTGATGAGAAGGAGAGTATAAGCCGAAACCCTGAAGAATTTCACTTGTTGGGATATGCTTATAGAAGAATGGTTTAGGGATGAAGGAAATAGTGCAAAATAATGTTTAGGGGATTACAGAGAAAGAAAAACTGTTTCAGGGAGGGAAATGAGGAGCCAAAAGTCGTTCCAGATCGGGTCACTTTTAAAATTCTGCAGGCCGGGTCTATGAGACCCTGTTATAAGTTGTAGGACATCTTACGAGTCATAGATCCCGATCACGTAGTAGATCTAACATTTAGGAAAATGTTGATTTCATACCTAGGCACTACGAACCCCACTTACAACTCGTAGAGACTCTACAAATCGTAAGATTGGCTCGTAGCGTGTGTGTCAACTTGCCATGGTCATTGTTTCTCTCTACGAGGTATGAGTACGAGTCGTAATGATGACTATAATTCCTAGGCCTGCTCATAGAGGCTGCTCCAAGAAATAATCTCTCGACTCTTCATTTTCTGATTTGTTCCTGCAACCAATTACTCAAGATACACCAAAATGCAAAATAATGCAGCTGATTCTAGGTCTTAAAAATCATAACAGAACATTAGACTACTATCCAACAAGCTAAACAAATGAAAACGTCACAAAATAATCCAAAACACAAAAGATGCTTGGGTTGCCTCCGAATAAGCATCTTGTTGAATGGTGTGGCTCGACTTTGCCATCCTAGATACTCAGAATTCTCTAGGAGTCTTATCGCTGCTCCTTCAACACTTTGTTTGCTCGTCCTGCACAACTTTAGCTGTTCAGCAAGTTGCTCCATCCTTTCTCTAAGCTTTAGTATTGCTATGGTTTGTTGTTCTACTTTGTAGTTACCCTTGATAACATCAAACTTTATCTCCCGAACAACATCCTCTTGTTCGTTGCCCTTGGTCAAGATTGTTAAAGCATATGCTCAATCCTTGTTAGCTTATCAGTGATGCAATGCTGGTGTGGTAACTTGAGCCAATTAGGTGTACTCTATTTTCTAGTATTGCTTGGGGTTCTTTTGGATGTACTAGTGGATGGCACTAGCTGCTTTTGTAGTTGTTGATAAACCTGCATGATAGCAGATAACTTATACATGTATTCAGCAATTTCGCTGAATGGTTGTCTCAGAAATGCCCAACACTCCCCTCCGAATAAAGCATCAACATGTCCTTGTTGTTCAGAGGGTAGTGCTCGATAAAAGCTAGCCGCTAATGCATCATTAGTCAGATAATGGTTTCAGTTCGTTGCCAAGCACTTTCTATACCTTTCCCAAGATGCCACCAAAGATTCTCCTGGCACCCTTTTAAAATTGCAGATGTTATCGTGTAGCTTTTGCTTGTTGGGCCCCTTATAGAAGTTCATGGGGAAGAATCTCTGGACCTCCCCCCAACTATAATAAACATCTGATGGAAGAATTGACCACCATTTCGTAGCTACACTCCAGAGAGTCATGGTGAAGGCTTGAAGAGCCATCGGCTCCCAAGCAGGATGTCTTGTCCCAAGAAACCCCCTCAACATTTGAGTAAAATTTTGCAGCTAAGTTTGGGGATCTACGGAGTCTTGTCCATAAAACAGGGCTCGCCTCTGCAAGGTTTCCAACAAGTCATTTGTGATGTAGAGCTTTTGTTCAGTCATGGTGCCAACTAACCTGTGAATAGACTTAAACTAAATAAATTCGAAAACCCAAAGCCCAATTAAATTGGGTCACTGTATGACGCTGCCTTCAATTTTGTTGTTGGTGTCCTACGAGTTTACAGGGTTGTCTTTCCAGTGCTACCACATGGCAGTGAATATTAGCAATTTGAATTGTGATTTCGTGATTATAACTTTATATTATTTTATTGAGTTTAATCCATTAAGTTGCCTGCTTGATTTTTCTTATGTATTCTTTTATTTTTAATTCGTTTTAGCTCCAAATTTTTTTATCTCCGTGTTAATTTAATCCTACAAATAAAATACACAATTTAGCACAATCCATAAAACGTATGCTCAAAAAGGATTTAAAAAATCAAATATGAGGTAAATAATGATTAAATATAGTTATTTTTAGCTTTGCAAGTATGGTAGCGACTACACGTAGTGGCAAACAGACCATTAACCCTCTGATGGAAGTTGATAATGATGATGTTCATGAGGAGATGGTTGAGAGCAGGGATGCAGAGACCAAAGATGCTCGTGCCAAGGATAGGGTGAGTGATGCAACAATGATGCCACAGAGGTTGAAACCCATTCCTAGACCTTCCCCTCCTTTCCCTTAGAGACTCAAAAAAAGGAGAAGGAAGGTAAATTCCTGCACTTCATCTCCATGCTGAAGCAACTCTCCATCAACATCCCTTTTATTGAGGCATTGGAGAAGATGATTGGGCATGCAAGCTTCATGAAGGACTTTTGGTCGCAAAAAAGCGAAATGTGAGCCAGGAGCTCTCCCAAGTGCTTCAGCATTGCAGTGCGATAGTAACAAGGTTCTTAATGCAGAAGTGAAAAGATTCTAGAGCATTTGCCTTAACCTGCACCATCGGAGATATTGAGTTCTCAAGTGGATTATGTGATCGAGGTGCCAGAATCAATCTAATGCCCCTTGGGGTGTTCAAGAAGCTAGGGTTGGGAGCCCTTACTCTTATGAACATGTGATTATTTATGGCTGAATGAATGGTGAAGAAGCTTGTGGGGATATTATATGAAGTCCTTATCAAAATGGAAAAATTCATATTCTCCACAGACTTTGTGATCCTTGATTGCAAAGTCAATTTCGAAGTCCCAATCATCTTTGGAAGGCAATTCCTAGCCACTAGGTGAGTACTAGTGGATATGGAATCAGGCCAACTCAGGTTTCAGTTGAACGATGAAGAAGTCATCTTCAGCTTCTGTTAGTCGATGAAGAGACCCGATGACTTAAAGATGGAAGTTTTGGCACTTGGTGAAGTCTGAGTAATAAAGTTTTCCAGGTTGTGTCAAGACTAAATCAGGCGCTACTTCGGAGGCAACCCAAGATATTTGATGTAATAGTAGTATTTTTTTTATTTTCAGCTTTTTGGACTTGTAGGTAGTTTAATTTTAACATTTTGAAGCTTGTCATTCCCTTCTTCTTGGATTTACTTAATTTCAATTCAATTGGGTAAGTGTTTAATTATGTTTTCTCAATCCATAATTTCTTCATCTGCCCATAGCATGAGTAGCTAAATCCACAACTAGGGTTGTGGGAACCATGAAGAACTAGCTAAGTAAATTCGTGTAATTTACAATTCTTGGAATAGGTATATGCATGTATTAATTAATTCTCATCATTTTGCATATTTTATAATGGTAGCCAACATTACCACCTGCCTAGTGCTACTGACTTGACCAATGACTAA
>JAPFFP010045451.1:0-11627 GCA_026153255.1 Solanum medicagineum | reverse complement strand
TTTCTTAGCAATTAGGATGGATTATTCACTTGAGAGGTTAGCAGAACTATACATTAATGAGATTGTAAGGCTGCACATAATCCATATATCTATTATCCAATAAAGACACAAGGTTTACATTTAGATTTTGGTCTAGCTTGCAGGAGGCCTTGGGTATCAAGTTTATTTTAGCACCTCATTTGATCCTCAAACAGGCGGTCAGTCAGAAAGAGTGATATAAATTTTGGAGGATATGCTTCGAGCATGCATCATGGAGTTTCAGGGTAGTTGGGACAAACATTTGGCTTTAGTAGAATTTGTATACAATAATAGCTACCAATCGAGTATTGGAATGCTTCCTTATGAAGCATTATATGGAAGAAAATGTCGGACTCCTCTTTGTTGCAGTGAAGTTGGTGAAAGAAAACTTACTGATCCAAAAATTGTGCAGTAAACAGAAAACAAGGTAAAGATGATCAAGGATTTTCTGAAGATTGCTTCAGATAGGCAAAAATCATATGATGACTGACCACCGAAATAATGTGTTTCGGAATGCCCATAATCATAATTCGATATATCTCAAAATCCGTGCATGATATCAAAAATTTGACTTCATATTCTCGGTCAGGGGGCAAAATTTAGTGGGAGATGGGTATAACCCTAATTTTAGAGAACCCATAGCGAAAAATAATTTTCGCTAATTTTTGCTTTCTAGAGAGCATCTGTGCCCTAGCCGAACGTTGCGGTGTAAAATGTTCCTCGCGTTTGGTCTGCGTCACGGACCAGATGTGGACTAGTACAAATTTTTTCTTAATTTTTTTGTGTCAGCCTTGGTCTTTCGGGTCATATCCCCATGTCCAATTAGGCGTGAAAACATCTATACTTAGCCATTTTTCAACTCTTTATGACTCAAAACCCTCACAAAAACCTCTCCAAGACTTAACCAAATATCTCATACCAAATTTAAGGATTTGAAGCTTAACATTGGAACTCAAGGATTCACTTCAAGCTCTAAGTTTCCTTCAAGCTAATCTCAAGAAAATTCATGTTTGAGGTATGTTGGTTGTGACAACCCGGACCTAGGACATAGACGTAACATGGCGAATGGGGACCCCAAACAAGCCTTTAAGCATATCATTACACATCCTTGGTCGTGGAAGAAATTATACAACAACAATAGATAGAAAAATGGGAATACGGGGCTAAGGGACATCTTTGATACCATAGAAATATAACAAACCAATAGAATAGCATTAACATAGCATAACACATAGATAGGGACGGGGGCTAAGACAATCTCTAGGCTCACACTCATAATCATAAGTTTCCAACATAAAAAGAGTCAATGCATAACATAAATCAAGAGAAGTATGTCCTTAAAGTTGAGGACTCACCAACTTTCTTGGAGAAGATAGTACTAGCCACGGGTAGGATGAGGATGAACGTGAGGAGCTCTGGTTTCGACATGGTAACATCATGTAGGCATAGAGTATGCATTAGTACATTTGAATGTACTAAATATGTAGGATGAAATGTAACAATAGATAGGCAACATAATCAAAATGCATAATCGTAAGCAAGAGATAGTATATTAGTAACATGGCATGCATGATCAATGCTTGAAGAAATCATGCTTTATTATATAGAAGCATAGTACATGTGTAGCAAGAGACCATCATCATAGACCAAGCCACTTAGTACTTGGAATCCAAGGTAAACCACCACTTGGAGGTGTTTGAGGTACCAACCCCCCAACTTGGTTAATGGGTCTACCACCTCCCATCAAGGTGTTTGAGGTACCGACCCCTCAACTTGGTTAACAGGACTACCACCTCCCATCAAGGTGTTTGAGGTACCAACTCCTCAACTTGGTTAATGGGTCTACTACCTCCCATCAAGGTGTTTGAGGTACCAACCCCTCAACTTGGTTAATGGGTTCACCACCTCCCGTCAAGGTGTTAAAGGTACCAACCCCTCAACTTGGTTAATAGGTTTACTACCTCCCATCAAGGTGTTAGAGGTACAAACCACTCAACTTGGTTAATGTGTTTATCATCTCCCATCAAGGTGTTTGACGTACCAATTCCTCAACTTGGTTAATGGATTTACTACCTCCCATCAAGGTGTTTGAGGAGTCAACCCCTCAAGTTGGTTATGGTCAACTTGCAACACTAAAGATAAGTTTCATGAAATCAACTCACATATACATTACTTTCATTATCATAAAGTCACTTGGATCATAGAACATGCAATAGATCATCAATAACTCAAGAACCCTAAACCGGACATTTTATCAAACACTTGATGGGTATGTAATGCTAGTGTGAAACCATGCAATTCAAGATTGAAATCATGCAATAAAACTTGAAGTGAATTAACTCACTAACATTTGGTAATGCCCTCATGCAATATACGTTGAAACCCTTCATCAAATCTCAAAATAGATCATAGATTCATAGCTCAAAAATACTTAAACAGTCACACTTTTAAGAAACCCCAACATAGCTCATAGTCAATTCATAATAAGAAGACCCATAAGTAAATCAACTTTGAAACATGTAATTTAGGTAAAAAGTGATCTTGGGAACCATGGGTGGAACGACACAATGGTTGAAACCCACATACCTTAACTTTGGAGGTTTTCTTTAAGAAGATTTGAATGGAGTAAGATTTAGAATGAGTTTGGGACCCTTGATTTGAGTGAAATATTTGTCTAAGTGTTTGAGAGAGTATTGGGGAATGTATTGCATGATATGGTATTCAAATATGGCTAAGTATAGGTGGTTTTACTTTTGGGAAGACTTCGGCCACAAACCCAAAGTCCTTGGACCAAACTGGAGAAAAAACTATCAACAAAATAACATAGGTCCACATCTGGTCTGCATGCGGAGGACATTTTTACACAAGTCTGTGACGCATGCTCGTTGCGGTACCAACACGGACCAATTCTAGAAATTAAATTTCTGGAAAAATAAAATTTTGATATGGTTGCTCTAAAATCGGAGTTAGGCTCATTTCCCACTCAATTTTGCCCGCTAATCAACAATATGAAGTTGAATTTTTGATACCATGCACAAACTTTGAGATATATGAAAATCACGATTATAGGCACTTCTGAGGCACATTTTTGGGAAATTTTTTGGGTCATTTCATGGGTTTCATCCATGGGGTCCATTCAGCATGGAGCCCAATCTTCCTTTTCATGAAAATTGCATGATTTCAAGTTGTAATACCTATGGGTATCTCTTGTTATGAAATATGAGCATGAATTATGTTAGGGTTTTATGAAATGTTGATTGATTATGCATGACTATCTATTTCAAGCCTATACCATGAATTGGTTTTGTCTATTGAGACTATGCATGTTTGGAGCTATGAAACTATGATCTATTATGATATTTTATGATGGATTTAAAGGTACCCTACATGAGGGTTTTACTATATGTTGGTGGATTGATTTGCATTAAGTTTTCTCATATTATTTCACTCTTGAATTGCATGATTTTTAACAAGCATTATGAACCCACCAAATGTTAGATAAAATGTCATGACAAGAATTCTCAAGTTATTGATGATCTATTACATGATTTATAAGTCAATTGACTTCATGATGATTAAAGGCTTTCAAGTAAGTATTGAATTCATAAAAAGTATCTATGATGTTGCAAGTATCAAGTTAAGCCCTATTTCAAGATTTTTCTCTCTAGTGGGCCATTGATGTTAAAGCAAGGGATTATGTAGATTGTCATCTATTCTCATGTTCAAGTTAGGCTCACCATTAGAGGTCAAGAATGTTTATGAGCTACTCAAGTCATGTTATCATGTTTCTTACAAGTTGTTCATGTTGTGACTAAAGTATGATTATATAAAGTATTCTGTGGGATTAGACTTAGCATCGATTGAGGCTTAAGATGGGGGCTCGATTCAAGATGTCCTTATATAAAGTCTTAATCTCTAAACTATGTGCCACCACAGGTTATACATGATCTCTTTTATGGCTTTCTAGTGGATCCATCAAGTTATACCACACCTTGTCGAGGGGGTGACATGCCTCGATCACCTTAAGGGGGTGACATGCCTCAGATCACTCATTATATGGCTACCATGGCAAGTAGAGCACACCCTGTTGAGGGGATGACATGCCTCAAGTACATTTTTGACGGGGTGACATGCCTCAATCACCTTGCCAAGAGGGTGAAATGCCTTGGATTCCAAGTAGTAGCTCGCTTGGTCTATGCCGGTTAAGGTCTCTTTTCACACATGCATTATGTAGTATGCAAGTTGTAGGATTTACAAGCATGTTGTACTTCAAGCATTAATCATGCATGCCATATTGAGATTATACTTATCCATTGCCTATGATTATGCATTTTGACTATATTGGCTTATGACTTGTTGCATTGTATCCAACATACATAGTACATTCAAACATACTAATGCATACTCTATGCCTACATGATATTACTATGTAGGGACAAGGAACCTTTTTGATAATCCTCTATGTGGTTAGTTTGGTACTTCGAAAATAAGCTTTGGCGAGTCCTCAAGTCCAAGGACACTACCTATGTTACTCTTGCTAGTTTGAGACTTCTTTATGTTGATCACTTGTTACTATGATGGTGACCCAGAAAGTGTCTTGGCCCCTGCTCCATTCCATGTTAGAGGTGTTGTTGGAATATTATGATGTATTTATGCTATGAGCTTGACTCTTGTATGTTTTATGATTATCAAAGACTTCCCTTAGTCCTGTTTCCTTTTATTTATATCTTTGTTGTTGTTTATTTTGCTTCTGCAATCAAGGATGTGTGAATGATATGCTAAGAGGCTTGTTTGGGGCCCCTTCGGGTTCCCCATTCGCAGTATCACATCTAGTCCCTAGGCTTGGGTCCAGACAAACTTGGTATCAGAGCACTAGGTTGTTAAAGGTCCTCGAAATCCAACACACCGCATTGATTAGAGTCTTATTCATGGTTGTGAAGCGCGCCACAACTATGAATGGGAGGTTGTGAGGCATCTGGGAAATGTTTCACTTCTTCATGATATATGTCGTGCGGTAGTGCTAAGTCTCCTAAGGCTTATTACTGATTCCTAGCCATTACACTTCACAATATGTCTAAAGCTATTTAGGATGGTGGACAGCATAGTAACCATCTCCCTCTTGAGGGTCAAATTCCCAATGGTGACATGTCAAATGCAGAGGTTCGAAATGCTCTATGGGTATAGTCCAAGGATGTAATCGCTCAACTCAATTAACAAGTGGGTGCTCTAGAGACATCGAGGAATAAGAGGAAGGATAGGGGCTAAGACGGCATGAGTTGGTGGTACCTCATCTTCTACTAGTCTACCAATACCCAAGTACAAGAAAAAAGGAATCCCTTTGCCATTTGTTGAGGATGTGGCAAGAAGCATCAAGGAAGGTGTTTGGTGGGCACCAAAGATTATTTCAAGTGTGGCTGAGTTAGGCATAAGATGTGAGATTTCTCGGTGGCCTCAAGGGAAGGGAAAAGAAGGGCTCAATTTGGAAGTAGTGTTCCATATACTAAGCTCTACGGTAATGGTGGAGTGACCATCCTAGGTGTCCAAAATATGGGAGGAAGCATGGTGGCACATGTTGGAGGAATACCGTACATGCTTTTAGTGTGGAAAGATGGGCAACAAGATTGTTGATTGTCCATATACTCAAAAGAAAGGCATAGGTGTTGGTGTTCAAGCTTCCCCTACGTGCCACAAGTGTGGAAAGTCCCATCCGGGAGATTGTTGTGCCGGTTTAAGTGCATGTTTCGAGTGTGGTGCAAAGGATCATAAGTTGAGACATTGTCCATGGGTTACTATTATGATGATAACCGTCGACGTTCCCAACCTTACACTTCTAGGGGTTACTAGACCTAGCATGGTGCTTCATAGGTATGTTAAAGGTTCTTGATTTTGATGTATATGCATTGATAGACTCGGGTACCACTATTTCTTTTATTACTCCTTTTATTACCAAAAAGCTTCATGTTAGTCCCAAATTGTGAGCCTTTGAAGTGTCTACCACCGTTGGTAGGTCCATTGTTGCTAAAAGAGTCTATAGAAATTGTCCCTTGTTCATATTGCATAAAGTCTTGCCTTGTGATTTTATTGAACTAGATATGGTGGATTTTGATGTCATTCGTGGGATGGATTGGTTGCATGCATATTATGCTTCTCTTGATTGTAGAACCTGTAGGGTTAAATTCTGATTCCCTAATGCGCCCATGCTTGAGTGGGAAAGTCATGATGTGGTGGTCAAAGGTAGATTCATTTCTTGTCTTAAAGCCCAAAAGTTGATTTTAAAGGATTGTCTCTATAATCTTGTTAGGGTTAAGGATGTGGAGTCCAAAGTCCTTCCTATTAAGTCAGTTCTTGTGGTTAATGAGTTCTTCACATCTTTCTCAATGAGCTTCTTAGTGTTCATCCTGAAAGGGAAATAGACTTTGGCATAGACTTCCTTCCCGATACTCAACCCATTTCTATTCCCTCTTACTGCATGGCCCCGACAGAATTATTGGGGTTAACGGAGAAATTGAGGGATTTGTTTGAAAAGAGTTTCATAAGGCCTAGCAAGTCATCTTGGGGTGCATCAGTGTTATTTGTTAAGAAAAATGATGGTTCTTTTAAAATGTGCATTCATTACCGGCAACTTAATAGAGTCACCATAAAGAACAAGTACCCATTACCAAGGATTGATGACATTTTGATCAACTTCAAGGGGCTAGTCACTTTTCTAAGATTGATCTCTGGTCCGGATACCACCAAGTGAAAGTAAGGGAGGGTGCTATTCCCAAGATGACTTTCCGAACTAGGTATGGGCACAATGCACTAGCTATATTTATGGATCTCATGAATAGGTTCTTTAAACCCTACCTTCAATTGTTTGTGGTGGTCTTTATTGATGATATCTTGAGTTATTCCCATACTGAGGAGGAACATGTGAATTACTTGAGGGTTGTATCATGAATCTAAAGGGAGGAGAGGTTGTATGCTAAATATGAAAAGTGCGAGTTTTGGTTAAAAGAGGTTGCTTTCCTAGGGCATGTGGTGTCGGGTGATGGAATTAAGGTGGATCCTAGGAAGAAGGAGGTGATTAGAAATTGGCCTAGACCTTTGACTCCACTAGATATTAAAAGATTCTTGGGTTTGGGGGGTTATTACTGGAGGTTTGTAAATGTTTTCTCTTCTATTGCTTCTCCTATGGCTAAGTTGGTACAAAAGAAGGTGAAATTAATACAGACAGCTAAATGTGAAAAGAGTTTCCAAACTTTGAAGGATAAGCTTTTCTTCGCTCCCATTTTGGCTCTGCAGGAAGGGTTAGAAGGGTTTGTGGTATATTGTGAAGCCTTAAGAATTGGTTTGGGGTGTGTTTTGATCCTAAGTGGTAAGGTGATAGCATATGCCTCTAGACAAATTAAGGTGCATGAGAAGAACTATCCCACCCATGATCTTGAATTGGCGTCCGTGGTACTTGCTTTGAAAATTTGTCGTCACTACTTTTATGGGGTTCATGTTTATGTGTTTACTGACCACAAGAGTCTCCAATATATATTCATCCAAAAAGATCTTAACTTGAGAAAAAAAAGGTGCTTAGAGCTCCTTAATGATTATTATATGAGTATGCATTATCACCCTGACAAAGCTAATTTGGTCGATGCTCTAAGTAGAGCGTCCATGGTTAGTCTAGCTCATGTTGATGATGGTGGCAAAGAGGTGACTGGAGAGGTTCACCGGTTGGCTAGAATGGGTGTTAGGTTGGGTGAAGTTGATAATGGTGGTGTAGTGGTTGTTGATGATTCTAAATCTTACTTGATTGAGGAGGTAAAGGCAAAACAAGATCTTGACCCTGCCTTGCTAGAGTTGAAGGCCTTAGCGAAAGTTGGTAAAGTGGAGGTTTTGTCCCAAGGGGGAGATAGTGCCCTCAAATATCAAGGTAGATTGTGTGTGCCTAATGTTGATGACTTAAGAGAGTTGATCTTGAAGAAGGCCCATAATTCATCCTATTCCATTCATCCAAGTTCTACAAAGATGTATAGAGACTTCAGGGAGGTGTATTGGTGGGGTGCTATGAAGAGGGACATTGCCAACATCATATCTGGATGTCACAATTGCCAGGAAGTGAAAGTCAAACATCAAAGGTCGGGTGACCTGGCCCAAGATATAGAAATTCCTACTTGGAAGTTGAAGAGATAAACATGGATTTTGTGGTTGGGTTGCCTAATACAAGGAAGCATTTTGACTTTATTTGGGTTGTGGTGAATAGAATCACAAAGTTGGCTCACTTCCTACTGGTCAAAACCACTTATGGTACCGAAGATTATGCCGAGTTGTATATACATGAGTCGGTTATATTGCATGGGGTGCCCTTGTCTAGCATTTTGGATTGTGGTGCTTAATTCACTTCTCACTTTTGGAGGTCATTTCAAAGAGGTCTTGGTACGAAGGTTAAGCTTAGCACAGCTTTTCATCGTCAAACGGATGGTCAAGCCGAGAGAACTATCCAAACTCTTGAGGATATGCTTAGAGGTTATGTTTTGGAGCTTAAGGGTAGTTGGTATGAACATCTTCCACTTATTGAGTTTGCTTACAACAATAATGCCACTCAAGCATTAGTATGGCTCCCTTTGAAGCTTTATATGGTAGGCATTGTAGATCCCGGGTTGGGTGGTTTGAAGTGGGGGAAATGGCTTTACTAGGTCCAAATTTTCTCATGGAGGCCTTAGAGAAGGTGAGGATGATAAGGGAGAGACCGAAAACAACCCAAAGTAGACAAAAGTCCTACTCCGATGTGAGGAGAAGAGATCTTAAGTTTAAGGTTAGTGATTGGGTTTACTTGAAAGTCTCACCCCTGAAGGGTGTGGTCCGGTTTGGCAAGAAAGGAAAGTTATACCCAAGGTTTGTGTGTCCTTAAAACTTTTGAGGAGAGTGGGTAAGGTTGCATATGAATTGGAGTTGCCTATGGAGATGGATATGCTTCATCTTGTCTTCCATTTATCCATGTTGAGAAAGTATGTGGGTGACCCAAGTGCTATTGTGCCCTTGGATATTGTGGGTATTGTAGAAGATAATTTGACATATGAGGAGGTCTCGATGGAGATTTTGGATAGACATGCGAAGAGGTTGAGAAACAAAGATGTTGCTTCCGTCAAGGTCCTTTGGAGGAACCAGTAACTTGAAAGTGCCACATAGGAAGTTGAGGCGAACATGAGAAAGCTGTCATGACCAGACCTAGGGCGTAGATATGACACGACGAATGGGGAACCCGAAGGGGACCCCAAATAAGCCTCTTAGGATATCTTATACATCCTTGGTCGCGAAACCATTGTACAACATCAAGAGATAGTAAAAGGGGAAAAACGGGGCTAAGGGACATAGTTGATACCATAGAAACATAGAAAGTCAAGGTATAACATTAATACATCATAATGTTCCAAAAACACCTCTAACACGTAGATAGGAGTGGGGGCCAAGACAGTCTCCGGGCTCACCCTCACAGTCATAAGTTTCCAAAATAATAAGAGTCAATACATAGCATAGATTCAAAGAAACATGTCCTCGGGTTGAGGACTCACCAACTTTCTTTGAAAGATAGTACTAGCCACGTGGAGAAGGAAGATGATCAAGTGGATCTTCAGTTCCTACATGGTAACATCATGTAGGCATAGAGTATGTGTTAGTATGTTTGAATGTACTAAGTATGTAGGATGCATGGCAACAATAGATAGACAACATAGGCAAAGTGCATAATCATAAGCAATGGATAGAATAATAGCAATATGACATGTATAAATGATGCTTAAAGTAAAAAATGCTTATATTGAACATATTACATGTGTAGGAAGAGACCATCATCATAGACCAAGCAACTTAGTACTTGGAATCCAAGGTAAACCACCCTTTGGAGGTGTTTGAGATATAAACCCCTCAACTTGGTTAATGGGTTTTTACCACCTCCCATCAAGGTGTTTGAGGTATCAACCCCTCAACTTGGTTAATGGGTATTTACCACCTCCCATCAAGGTGTTTGAGGTATCAACCCCTCAACTCGGTCAATGGTTTTTACCACCTCCCAGCAAGGTGTTTGCCGAATTAACCCCTCAACTTGGTTAATGGGTTTTTACCACTCCCATCAAGGTGTTTGAGGTATCAACCCTTACTTTGTTATGGTCAACTTGCAACACTAAATATACCTTTCATGAAATCAACACACATATATACACATTCCTTTCATCGTCATAAAGTTAATTAGTGCATAGGTCATGCAATAGATCATCAACAGCTCAATATTTCAAAATTGAACATTTTATCAAACACTTGGTAGGTGTGTAATGCTTATTTAAAATCATGCAATTCAGTAGTAAAATCATGTGAGGAAATAAATCTAAATCCACCAACCTAAACTAGGTAATACTATCATGCAAGACACATCAAAGCCCCTCCTCAAATCTCATATTAGATCTTAGATTCATAGCTCAAAACATGCATGATTGAACAACATTTCATAAAACCCCAACATAGTTTATAGTGAAATTACATGATAAGAGATACCCAAAGATAATCTAGCTTGAAAACATGCAATTTATATAAAAAGGGCAGTTGGGCACCATGGGTGAAAGGATCCAATGGTTAAAACCCACATACTTTAGACCTTGAGTATCTTGAAATTGAGTTGGGAAAGAATGGAAGCTTAGAATGGAGTCTTGAAATCCAAACTTGTTCTTGGGTTTCCTTAAATTTGTATTGGGGTCTTGGTAGAGGCTTTTGAGGGGATTTGAGAGTGCATTCAAGTTGAGAGTAATGTGTATGATCCTTTGGAATAGGGTTTAAGTCCTTTGGGGAGGTTAAGAGAGCATTGGAAGTATAAAAAGGTCATTAGACTGAATTAAATTCACGAAAATGCCACTAGTGAACGGATGGAAAAATTGGCAATGTGATGCCCCACTAAAGCCCACACAGCTCGTGTGGTACTCCATGGGTCATGTGGATTTCCCATGAGATGCGCCTTGGTCAACAATTTGAAAGTTGAAACACTTGGAAAAATTAACATCATCGTCACTTTGAAGGGAGCCCTCACGAGTCGTGGGGTGCTACACGTTCGGTGTAGTGGTTAGTTGAACTAAACATGGTGAGACAAATGCTGCTATGCCACCCCACACCTAGGTCCATGACTTTTTAGACCTGCCACAGCCCGTGAAGATGGTTGTGGCACAACACTTAGCCAAGAAAACTCCTCCCACGCTCACTCTTCCTCACTTGCACACACTCCACAACCAGCCACATGAGCAGTAGCAAGCTACACGGCCCGTGACACTGGCCGTGACCCATGCCTTAGAACGAAAATGGTCCTTTCCAGCTCAAGGCAGCCCAGACGGCACGTCCAAGGCCCCCTTGCCCGTCAAGTTGCCCGTGTGGTTTCACTGCACCAGAGGGTCTCACAAAAATGGTCATAACTCATCCATCCGAACTCGAAATGAGGTGAAACCAAGTGCTTTGGGAAACTAACTCAAAGGGATTTCATTTGACATGTTGTAGACTTTCCATATATTTGTGTGCTAAAATGTAGGGTGAGACTATCCTCCAACCAACCAAAGGGGTTTGTACCTTGGTAAACCTATGAGTTTTACAATGTTGATCTC
>JAPFFP010045450.1:0-11628 GCA_026153255.1 Solanum medicagineum | reverse complement strand
TTTCACTGTTTTGGTTTGTATATTCATAATGATACCATGAGCGCTTTAGGGCGTCCTCAAGATATGTTTTCAGATACTGCTATACAATTACAACCCGTTTTTACTCAATGGATACAAAACACCCATGCTTTAGCACCTAGTGCAACGGCTCCTGGTGCAACAGCAAGCACCATTTGGGCAGCAAGTATGTCAACCAAAGTAAACCAGACAATACCAGATATCAAATTTAGGTGGAAAACCTCTTCGGTGTGAACATCAAAAAATCATTGGACCAAAGCTCCATATAATCAACAAGAGGTACAAATATGTTCTCCAAAATGCTCACCAAATAAGTATCTAACAACGAGCAGTAATAACTACAAGATAGCACCAAAGAAGTAGAGAAGAAAAGTAGTGAAGTCGTCAAAAATATAGCTATTGTTCACAAGCTGAAAATTTGGAGCTACAAGAGTCTGAATCTACCTCTTTCTCAATTAAAGATTAAGCTGTAAGAACAAGTTTTCCAAACATTAGCTCAATCAGACAAGGAACGAAGCGAAAATTGCAATTTGAAAATGGCTACTATGTATTTTCTTGTCATTTATCACTTTTTTCCCGAGATAATTTATCCCGGAATCAGTATACCACCAAAAAGGATGGATAACTTATCCCGGGTTTGCCAACCAAACAACAATTTAAGGACCATTATATTTTTATCACAGGATATTTACGCTTATCCTTCGTACCAAGAGATTTGGTCATGAAGAACAGATAATAATTGAAATTTGTAAAATAGATACTTTGATAGATATAAAATGATGAGCATGATTTAGGGAGGTGGAAGAGGCGGATGGCATGGCTTCTAATACCATATTAAATCATACACACAAGCATGCATTAGCTTTTAATGTAAGTTTATTTTCTGTTCTTATTTTATATTCAGATATTTACACATCCAAACAGAAGTGGAGAGAAATTGTGATAGGCTAATTATATTCCTTCAAGTAGAGGTGATCCAAACAAGTGAAGAAATACTATAGTATAAATGTTTATTAATTCTTATTCCATTAAGATGGGAATTAAGAGCATCACTGGGAGGGAGGTTGATCAAGCAGTGTACACACTAACATTTGGCCTTGGTTCAAAAGACTTTTCTTCTTTAAGACTAGCTTCATTATCATGGTAAGAAGTTACAGTTGGCCTTCTTTTCTCAATCGAGATAAACATCATCATGATAATAAGCAGTTACACTTGGCCTTGGCTCAAAAGAAGGCATAAGACGTTGAATTTTCTCCAGTATTCTCCTGGTCTCTTCTAGCATCTGTGCTGCATGCATACTGAACAAAAAGGATGGACAAGAAAATGTTTGTTGTTGCAGTCATTTTATACAAATTAAGCATTTGGTATCCATATACACACATAGTTTTTCAATAATCATACTCGTGCCATATTCTGTAAAAATCAAAATATTACATAGGTTTGACTTTATTTTTACTTCGGAAGACTAAGAAGGTTGTGCATGATCATAATGCATCATGCAATTAATATTTTAGCATTTAAGTCAGGCACATAAACAGTATAATGAGCTTTTACGCTGTCACTTTAATTTGATTGTCAGAGAGAATTACTTATCAATCATTATAGGTTATTAATCAATCAATGATATTATATAGAGGAGTTGTGCACTATCGGGGTGTGTATATATATATGCGTGTGTATATCTAATTTTATCATCATTTCTTTACTTCATTTATTTTATTGAGCCGAGAGTTTATCGAAAACATTATTTTCACCTTTTCATGAAGGGGTAAGATTTGGGTACATGCATACTAACTTCTCTAGACCTTATTTGTGAAATTACAGTGGATATGTTATTGTTGCTGAAGGTATACTAGAAAAAAGTCACTAATTTTTCATTGAAAAATATTCAATGCCTATTTACGCATGCAGATATTTTGATTGAAACAGTGAGAAAATAAAAAAATATATAGTAGTGCTCCCATCATGCATACACCAAACAAAACTAGGCAGTTTCCTAGTATTTCAATGTAAATGTATTTCCCATCATGCATTTTTTCAGGTGGTTTGAAAAAAAATAGGTGAAAAAATAGCGTTTTATACTAAAATAATTAATTTGAGGTGAAAAAATATTTGTTTCCAACAGTGATAGAATTTCAAAGGTTATAACCACAACTGAACTTTAAATAGACTCACCTGCAGTTACTTTTAAATAACTAATTGCTTAAAAGATTTTGTGCAATATCAAAACATAGAACTCAACTTATGCTTTTGCTATTGATATTTGCTTGGTGCATGGATGATTAAAAATCCTCGAGTTTATATAGACAAGTTGGGGAAGCACAAAACCATATAATCTATTAATATATTTATTATTATTATTACAAGTTATTTTTTCTGTTAAAAAACTTTATTAATAGTAGAAATTGATAAGGATTATGATTTTTTTTCTAAAAGGGACTATGATTTTTTAAAAAGAAAAATAAACAAATATGGTGACAAAATTGTTTTTGCTCTAGTTAGTTAGAAGGCTATAAAAAGTAATATTATCTGGCAACTATCTACATGAAATATAAAATTACATGATAATTCAAGGGTACAATTGGAAAGAAGTTTTTGGTAGAATTTTATATCAAACACAAAATTAGATGAAAAACAATGAATCAAATAATACTTGATAAAAAAAAATTCGTGCACCATTAATTCCTACACTATTAATCCTTGCCTTACTAATCTCTACTGCATTATCAATCTTTGTACCAAACAGTTCCTTAGGATATTAGAATAAATAGTTATCAAATTGCCCCGTGATTCGTCATTAGTATCTTTATTTAAGATTAGATGGTGAGATTTGTTACCAATTGATTGGGTGCTATAGGTTTTTGAATTGATTTTAATATCATGATCCAAATTGTTTATTCTCTTGCCTCACTTTCTCCTCTCTTATTTCGTCCATAACGTTAGCATGAGTTAATCCTGCTTCATCAGTACATTACTATCATATACTTCATCAGTATATTGATACTCTATGTGTATCATATATGATTAAACTCTTTTTTTAAAAAATTAAGAAACAATTAAGAGAAAATTATTAAAGTCACATTTTTATTTAATAAATTATAAATTAGTAGAAAATGTATTTCTTTTGATACTTCATTAATATATTGACACCATATCCATGTCATATACGAGTGAGCTTATTCCTCTCTGGTAATCCATCGGTATATTAATACCCTAGCGGTATCATATAGAATAGAGATCTTTTTCAAATAACTAAATAAGAAAAAATTAAGATATGATATCGATAAAGTATGAAAGAAAAGTTTGTTGCCATTTTTTGTGATACTCTACCGTTATATTGATACTCTATTCGTATCTTCTGTGATACTTCATCGCTTGATACTCTATTGCTATCATATAGGATGGGCATTGAAGTCAGCATGAAGTTAACGTACGAATTTTAAATGTGAATTAATTAGGAGGTATTTATTGTAATTAATGAGGTGTGCACTAATGTAATGAGTATATGTATGTAAATAGTTTGATTCAAAGGTGCATGAGCTTAGTGTATCCAATATTTTGTATATGTATTTTAAAATATATATTAGATAGTTAAGTTAAACAGATAAAATATATCATTTTCTTTAATTAGCCTCAATTCATAAATGTCTGAAGTTTTGCGATTTATTGAGTCTAACGTATATAAATAACGACGATATTGCATTCGAAATTGCTAACTTATGTATGTAATGATGATACTTGACATATCTTTTATTCAGATTAACAAGTGTAAATCTAGTTCTTTCTTTATTGGATTTTAGTATTGGTCTTAGCTTCCACTTGATGATTTTAATACCTCTAGGCTCTTGTATTTAGGTATGCCAATTAATAATATTATTATTGGCGTGATATACGTTTGATTGTGCTTCTTCAACCACTTCAATATTTAAGGTTTTAAGATTTTATCTTTTCATATATATACACATATGTGATTCAAGTGAGAAGTAAATGATTTAACGTGACTACATTAAAAAGTCTTGCGTGATTCACATCAATCAAAGATAGAAAATGGTTTCTTTAGTGTCCATAAAACGACTTTATGAAACGATCCCAAAAAGTGCCCGAAATTGTGCCTCGAAATGTCCAAAATTTAAATTTCATATATCTCAAAATTCGTGCGCAATATCGAAAATCCGACTTCATATTCTTGTTCAGGGGGTCGAAATAAGGGGGAAGAGGGTCTAACACCGATTTAAGAGCAAACGATTAGCAATTTCATTTTTCGTAATTTTTCTTATCGAGAACCGATCCGCGATAGTGCCGCGACGCACAGCTGTTGTGGACATGTATTAATTTTGCCTCTGCAACAGGTCCACGTCGCCGACCAGACACGGACCTGTGTATTTTATTGCCAGTGATTTTTATCTCGGTCCAAGGCTTTTGGACTTGCGCCTAAGTGTTCCCAAACGTGCTTTTACCTATACTTAGCCATATTTCACCCTCATATCGTCCTAAACGTTCTCCAATACTCACTCAAACACTTGACCATATTTTTCACTCCCAAATTTAAGTCTCAAAATCCTCATCCAGAATTAAGGATTTCCTTTGAGCTTTAAGCCTCCATTTTCAATCTTCATCAAAAGCTTCCTCAAAACTACGGCATGTAGGTTTTATCATTGGGTCCTTCCACCCATGGTGCCCTAATCTCCTTTTTACTCATTTGCATGATTCAAAGTTGATTTTACAATTGGGTTTACTAGTATGAGCATGTCCATGAACTATGCTAAAGCTATGTAAAGTTATAACTGTTTTGCTATGTTTTGAGTTATAAATCTTGGATTTATTGTAAGATTTGATGAGGGGTTTTTATGTGTATTGCTTGATGGTGTTGCAAGGTGTTGATTGTTGGTTTTACAATGGATTTTCTTGCATGATTTCATCTCTATATTTCATGGTTTTATACTAGCATTACACACCCGCCAAGTGTTTGATAAAATGTCCGATTATAGTTTCTTGAGGAATTGAAGGTCCAAAACATGAAATATGATATGATTGATGTTATGATGATGAAAGGAGCTTGTGTATATAATATAATCTATATAAAGTGTTGCATTAGCCCGATCTAGGGGGACTAAGAGCCCAGATAAACTTATCGAAGGGTTTGTACCTTGATAACCGAGGTGGGGGTTTGTACTCATCAACCGAGGTGGGGGTTTGTACTCATCAGACGAGGTACGGGTTTGTACTCATCAACCATGTGAGGGATTTGTACTTCACCACCAGGGTGATAAGGTGAAATTATCATCAATCATGTGAGGGGTTTGTATAACACCACTAGGGTGATGGGGTGAGACCATCATCAACCAACCAAGGGGTTTGTACTTTGGAAATCTAGCTTAGTCTCTTCCACACATATGATATCCTATATAAGCATGATTTACTTAAGCATTGATCAAACATGCCATAATGTTATATTATACCTATCGCTTAATGTTATGCATTTTGATTATGATATCTATCTCTTGTTGCACTGCATCCTATATACTTAGTACATTCAAACATACTAAAACATACTCTTGCTTACATGATATCACTATGTAGGATCCAGAGCCCAAGGTAATCATCCGCTTCCTCCACGTGGCTAGTTCAGTGCTACTCAAGCTAGTTGGTGAGTCCTCCACTTCGGGGACCCTAGTCTATGTTTCTTTTATTATGTATTGAGACACTCTTCTTTATGTTCTATTTTGACTACGAGGGTGAGCCCAGTTGCTTTGTCTTAGCCCCTACTCCTATCTATATAGTAGAGGTGTTGTTGGACGTGCTATGTATTTATGTTATGAGCCTTGACTCTTTCGTCTCTTGATTCTGATGTTATGCAAGCTTTCCCCTTAGTCCCTTGCCCTTGTTTTCCAAACTTTTACATGTTACTTAAGTATTAATCTCTTCCCTTAGTCCCAATTCCCCTTTGTTTATGTTTCTTATGTTGTTTTACATTGCTTCCGCGACCAAGGATGTGTAATGATATGCTAAGAGGCTTGTTTTGGGTTCCTTTGGGTTCCCCATTCACCGGTCACGTCTAGGACCTAGGCTTGAGTCATGACAAAGATGGTATGAGAGCATTAGGTTGATAGATCCTTGGAGTCCAACACACTGCGTCGATTAGAGTCTTATTCATGGTTTTGTTGTGCACCACAACTATGAGTAGGAGGCTATGAGATGTTATAGGAAATGTTTCACTTCTTCTTGATCTATGTCGTGCGATAGAGTTGATCCCCTAGGGCTTGTTACTAACCCCTAACTATTACATTTCAGGATATGTCTCAAGCTACTCAAGATGGCGATATGCCGAATACAGAGGTTTGTAATGCTCTATGGGTAATGGCCAAAGCGTTGACAACATTGGCAACCCGACTCAATCAACAAGTGGGTGCTCCCGAGACTTCTAGTTGTGAGAGGGTAGGTAGTGAGGCCAAAAGGGCCCATAATATGGGTATATTCCAAAGCCCCAAGTACAGAGGTGGTGGTAGTGTGGTACCTTATGCTAGGTGCCCAAAATGTGGTAGAAGCCATGATGACCCATGCTTGAGAGGTACAAATACTTGTTATAGTTGTGGGGAGATGGGTTATAAGGTTAAGGATTGCCTTCGCAAACGCAATAAGAGCAAAGGAGGTGATGGGGGGATGACTAATCCCAAGCGCCCTACATGTAGGATAGACCATGGTGGCCCGTGTTAGAGGACACGGGTGTATGCTTTGGGTGTGGTGAGATAGGACACAGAATTCTGGATTGTCTATATGGTCGATACAAGAGTAATGGTGGTGATGTTGATCAAGAGGCTCAAGGAGGGGATGAGGCGCCCGATGTTGCTACCCTCAAAACCTTGATGAGGAATCATAGACTATACGAGTTGAAAATTTATGTTGGCAATAATTTATTAATCCATTTTAGAGATTCTTACACATTGCTTCCTAGCACTCTTGACTCATTATCTAAAACTTTATGCCCAGAATTAGGCTCCACCGGTATGTTGAAATTTTCTTTTGGCTTTGATGTGCTTGCATTAATGGCTCGGAGTGTCACTATTTCTTGTCTATTCTTTTTGATTGCCAGTGGGGCTTGTTGTGTGCCCAAGTTGTTGTGTGGACCTTTAGTTTCTATCCTTTTATTGAGTATATTGTTTCTAGAAGGTTCATAGGTGTTGATCTGGGTTGCTTTAGGTCTTGCCTTGCGGCTTATTGGAGTTAGCGTAATGGATTTTGATATCATACTTGGGATGGAATGGTTGCTTGCGTGTTGTGTCTTTGTAGATGGTAGGACCCGTAGGATTAGATCCCGATTCCCTAATGAACCCGTCCTTGAGTGGAAGAGTCATGATGTGGTGGTCAAGTGATAGTAGGGGGGTAGGTCCGTTTCATGTCTTAAGGTACAATTAGTCTCTAAGGGGTTGTATTTATCATCTTGTGAGAATTGGAGGTGTTGAACCTAAGTTGTTTTGTTTATAGAATTGTTGTTGGTGGTAGATGAGACCTTGAATGTCCCTTTCTGATATTTTGGGTTTGGGGTAGTGTCTGTTGGTTTGACTAGTGCGCCGGTCATGCCTACAATTCTCATGAGTAAGATCTTTAGTCCCTACTCTAATAGATTTATAGTGGTTTTGGTGATGATAATATAGTTCGTTCCCTAATGAGGTAGAACATGTAAGTCATTTGAGGGTAGTATTACAAGTTTAAGGAAAAAGGTTGGATGGTAAGTAGGAGAGATGAGAATTTTGGTGGTGAGAGATTGCCTTCCTAGATTGTGTGGTGCCGGATGATGGTATTAAGGTGGACCTTAGTAAGATGAAAGTGACTAGAGATTAGCCTAGACCTTGACTTCCTTGGGTATTAGGAGCTTCCAAGTTTAGCGGGCTATTATCGAAGCTTGTGAGTAGGTTCTCTTCTATTGTATCTCCTATGACTTAGTTGACCCTAAGTAAGGTCAATGCTGTGACCGACGTTTTAAGTAAGGTGGATTGACAGGTCCGGGAGTTGCTATCTCTGTGTGATTCCTTTGTGCTAATAGAATTCATGTGCGTGTCCCGGATGGTAGCGTAAGACTATAGTGGCTAGAAGAGATCTTTAAGGGTTGCCCCATGTTCTTATTACATAGAAGTTTTGTCTTGTGTTCTTGGATGAACTTAGCTTGATGTGTTGGAGGTCTTGGGGTAGTTTGGGCTACTTGCATAATATGCTTCCAATAAGTGTAGATCTCGTAAACTTGTAATATGATGGTTGAGGATGGTCGATATATTTGGACAACTACAATGGATTAATCACTTCTCTAAGATTGATCTTTGACTCGGGTTTTGTTCTCTAGTGTGGATGAGGGTAGATGACATCCCTAAGTGCCCTTTTGAACTATGAACGAACATTTTGAATATTGGTGGAGTTGTTTGGTGGGCTTGTGCACGTTGTGTCTATTGAGTTTCATGAATAGGATCTTAAAACCCCACCTTGGCATGTTTGTGGTGGTCTCTAGTAATTAAGTATTGATTTATTTCGAGATTGTGAATCATTTGGGGGGTAGTGTTGCAAGTTTTGGAGGATGAGAGGTTGTTTCCTAAATATGATAGGTGTGAGTTGAGGATAACAAGAAGATGGTTAGAACCCCTTAAGGATTGTGATATGAGTGTGCATTATTTCCCTGTTAAGGCTAATATTATGGTTGATGCTCTAAGTGGAGTGCCTATGGGTAGCTTAGCATATGTCTTGATGGTTCCAAATCTTCTTTGGTTGAAGGGGCCTAGTTTAAGCAAGACCTTAATTTCCCACTTATTAGAGTTGGAGGTTTTGGGTGAGAAGATGGTAGAGTGGAGGTTGTCTCCCAAGGGGGAGATGGTGGTTATGGTACCAAATGAGTTAGGTTTATTAAAGGTTGACAATTGAGTTGAAGATTGTGAGTCCTTATAAAGTGTAGCGGAAAGTTGGTAAGGTTGCATAAGTTTGGGGATTGCCTATGGATGTAGATATGGTTCGTCCGGTTCTTCATGCTTCTAGGTGGATGGGATGTGCTGGTGACTCTAGTGCTAAAGCACTCTTTGAAATTGTCGGCGATATGGAGGACAAATTGGCTTAGGGAAGGTCCCAGTGGAGGTGTTGGATGGATGAGTTGAGAAGTTGATTAATGAGGATGTGGTATTCATTAAGGCCCTCTTGAAAGGATCATCAAGTTAAAGGTGTCTCCAAGAAAGCCAAAGCGGTCTTATGGGTGCTATATTCATACCTCATTCACTCTAATCAAGCCTAAGATAACAACTAAGTTCTTCATGTGATTTCAAGCCTTATGTTTCAGCCCTGTGTCATTCATATGCTTTTATGTTTAAGTTGGCATGTTTATAATAATTTTGCACTTATGTTAACATTTTGAAAATGGTGTTTTAAATGTAATGTTGCGTTCTTGTTGGGGCTACTTTGTTTATGATCACTCTTGTCTTGTAAGTCTCTTTTACATTCGGGGACGAATGTTCCCAAGGGGAGATTTTGAAACGACCCCAAAAAGTGCCCGAAAATGTGCCTCAGAATGCCCGAAATTTTAAATTTCATATATCTCAAAATTCATGCGTGATATCAAAAATCCGACTCCATATTCTTGTTTAGGGGATCAAAATTAGGGGGTAAAAGGTCTAACCCCGATTTAAGAGCAAACGACTAGCAATTTTATTTTTCATAATTTTTCTTATCTAGAACGGATCCACGACAGTGCCGGGACGTGGAGCTATCGCGGACATGTATTAATTTTTCCTTCGCGATAGGTCCGTATCGCTAACCAGATGCGGACCTGTGTATTTTGTTGCCAGTGATTTTTATCTCGGTCCAAGGCTTTTGGGTCTTGGGCCTAAGTGTTCCCAAACATGTTTTTACCTATATTTAGCCATATTTCACTCTCATATCATCCTAAACATTCCCTAATACTCACTCAAACACTTAGCCATATTTTTCACTCCCAAATTTAAGTCTTTAAACCTTCATCTGGAATTAAGAATTTCCATCAAGCTTCAAGCCTCCATTTTCAATTTTCATCAAGAGCTTCCTCAAAGCTAAGGTATGTAGATTTTAGCCATTGGTTCCTTCCATCCATGGTGCCCTAATCTCTTTTTTACTCAATTTACATGATTTTTAAAGTTGATTTTACAATTGGGTTTACTAGTTATGAACATGTCTATAAACTATGTTAAAGCTATGTAAAGTTATGATTGTTTTGCTATATTTTGAGCTATGAATCTTGAGTTTATTGTAAGATTTGATGAGGGGTTTTGATGTATATTGCTTGAGGGTGTCGCAAGGTATTGATTGATGGTTTTACAATGGATTTTCTTGCATGATTTCATTTCTATATTTCATGGTTTTATACTAGCATTACACACCCGCCAAATGTTTGATAAAATGTCCGATTATAACTTCTTGAGGAATTGAAGGTCCAAAGCATGAGATATGATATTATTGGTGTTATGATGATGAAAGTAGTTTGTATATATGATATAATCTATATAAAGTATTGCATTAGACCATGCCCGATCCGGAGGGACTAAGAGTTCGGATAACCTTGTCGGATGGGAGGGGTTTGTACCTTGATAACTGAGATGGGGGTTTGTACTCATCAACCGAGGTAGGGGTTTGTACTCATCAACCATGTGAGGGGTTTGTACTTCGCCACCAGGGTGATAAGGTGAAATTATCATCAATCATGTGAGGGGTGGGTTTGTACCACAAGGGGTTTGTACTTTGAAAATCTAGCTTGGTCTCTTCTACACATATGATATCCTATATAAGCATGAGTTACTTAAGCATGATTTACTTAAGCATTGATCATACATGCCATAATATTATATTATGCCTATTGCTTAATGTTATGCATTTTGATTATGATGTCTATCTCTTATTGCACTACATCCTACATACTTAGTACATTAAAATGTACTAACACATACTCTTACCTACATGATATCACCATGTAGGATCCGGAGCCCAAGGTGATCATCCTCTTCCTCCACGTGGCTAGTTCAGTGTTACTCAAGCTAGTTGGTGAGTCCTCCACTTCCAGGATCCTGGTCTATGTTTCTCTTATTATGCATTGACACTCTTTTTTATGTTCTATTTTGACTACGAGGGTGAGCCTGATTGCTCTGTCTTGGCCCCCGCTCCTATCTATATAGTAGAAGTGTTGTTGAACTGCTATGTATCAATGTTATGAGTCTTGACTCTTTTGTCTCTTGATTATGATGTTATGCAAGCTTTTCCCTTAGTCCCTTGCCCTTGTTTTTCAAACTTTTACATGTTACTTAAGTATTAATCTCTCTCCCTTAGTCCCAATTCCCCTTTGTTTATGTTTCTTGTGTTGTTTTACATTGCTTCCGCGACCAAGGATGTGCAATGATATGCTAAGAAGCTTGTTTGGAATTCTTTCGAGTTCCTCATTCGTCAGTAACGTCTAGGCCTTAGGCTTGAGTCGTGACACTTTACTTTTAACTTTAAATTAATATAGAAAATACCAATACCCGTAAATCAACCAAGAGCAAGAACAAAACAAAGGCAAAGTTTTATACAATAGCAATACCTCAAGGCAGCAGCCCCATCAAACTTTAGGATATTAAT
>JAPFFP010045449.1:0-11629 GCA_026153255.1 Solanum medicagineum | reverse complement strand
CATAGGCGAAGACTATGAACATGTTCCTAGCCCATCTTCAATAGTAATGACATAGTCTCAAGGTACTAATATGGTCCAACAATAACAAGTAAGGAAAAGATAGACTCTATTTTCCCTCGAAGCATGAGGACTCATCACACAATCTTTAAGAATAGTCCTAGATCTAGTCACAACCATGATGTGATGGAACATCTTACCCTACATTGTGATATAATGTAGGTAAAGAGTATGAATTAGTATATTTGAATGTACTAAATATGTAGGAAATGCAAAGAAATATAGATCATACGATGCAAGTAACCAAGTAAAATATCATGATATGAAGAGTATTTACAAGCACAGGTAAATACGATAATGTTCAATGCACAAGTAAAGCATAAAGAGAGTCATGTAAAGCATCATAAAGAGTCATATATATATATATGTGTGAGACATAACATAACTGCCAATAAGATCATGCGAGGTATAAATAGAATTCCAATATCTACCCGTGCATCAAAAAAATGAGCCAACTTGCTAAGGTAGAACTCTACCTTGCTAAGAGGGTTTCATGAAACATGTGCTATATTTTGATCCACTAACTAGACTATATTGGCAAAAACGCTACAATGACACATACTTATGGGACTAGAGATTGCTTCTAAGGATCCCAAAGGTTGAGTCCGTACCTCAAGCTTCATTCAGTGCTAAGTCAATGTCCAACGGAATATTTGTCATAAAAATCATACGTGTATTGAATTCATAAGATTTACATAAGTTTCTTAGTTCATAATTTCTATAAATTATTCCTGTAGGAAATCCAATTTCCTAATCAACCAATCCAATTCATAAATCATATTTATCGAATAACTCAGTTTCATGTAATTGATGTAATGTGCGGGTAGGTCTTCCATAATTATAAATAAAAGATTAATAGGGTCATAGGTCACCCTTTTCATAAACATACTTGAACACTTGAAATTTCATAATCATGACTTGTAGGTAAAAATTAGGAAAAAAATATGTTCTTACATAATCAACATAAAATCATGAGATTAGATTAAAAATATGCATAACATAAAATAATAACAATCAAAATTACAATTTTTGGAACCCAAAAGTAATTCCATAAATCCCAGATAGCGTGTGGTAGGATTCACTTGGAAAACATAAGAATCTTGCAACTTATAGAAAAGTATGCGTAATTGAGTAAAGAAATATTATGTAAATCATAATTCGTACAATTGAATTTGAGACCATAAAAATTCTTTAAATATATCCTTGAATTTGGATAAAAAGAGAGGAACTTGTTGGGATCCATAGGTTAAAGGGTCCCACGGATGAAAACCTACATACCTTGATTAGAAATCTAACTTGAAAAACTTTGACTTTAATGGTGAAATTTGCGGGAAACTCTAGCTTCCCTGCATTGACTTTGAGATAGAATTAGAGAAGAAGACTTAGGTGGTTCTTATGAGGAATAAGGCAATAATTTGGATTTGGGGTGAAGTTATTGAAAAAACAGTTATAAGTAGTTTAATAAGCTCAAAATGAGTACTTTGGGGTTTGGAGGGTAGATAATTATAAGAAAGCACTTCATAAATTCTTCTAGAAAGGATCTACAAGACCATTCTATAGTCATAGACCCATGTACAGTTTGTACAAGGGGTCTTGTAGGTCTTGATGATCTTTAAAGACTCTAGTTCCAAACTCTCTTTACAACCTGTCAACATTTCTATGGGCTCATCTGGTTACATCTTTAAGACAAATGTTAGAAATCCAAAATTGTTGGACCAAAATGATGGCTAGATTCTACTATCTCTAGATTAATTTATGGTCAATAAAAGCTCCATTGTGTAGAATTATCCCTAAACTCCAAAAATTATCTAAGTGTCCAACAATTTTACGAAGTCATTTCATGATCCTTCAATCTATCTATGGTCGGTATAAACCTCTCATCCATTCAAGCCAAATTTCTCAAAATTATTCTTAGCATGAAGTTCATCATGAACTCCTAACTATGACCCATGATTGGTTTCATGAGCCATAGACAATGCTTGTCGAACCTGCACCAGTCCAGTTTTTGAAAAACTTTTCTTATTTTGACTTTCTAACTTATGGGATATTACATTTTTGGGCTAGTTTAGGTCCCTTAATATACCCTGCGTGTCTTTTCTCTTATTAACATTTAGAATATATTTAGATCATAAATTGGAGAGGAGAAAGGCTAGAGTTCATGCATGCCCACCAAATTCTTTCAGTGTCAACTAAAATATCAATCTTCTAGATTTGTAAAGATGCTCATAGCATCATGTTCAGTCCATAAACACTTCTTGCATCTAAATTTCCTTGTTAAAGTGTTCAAGTTGATTTTTATCCTTAATTCCTAGAGTGTTGAATGAGTTAATCCTTACTTTATTGAGTTCTATATAAATATATATTGTGATCATAATTGCTCTTGCACTTCTAATTATTGAAATTCTATTTATGGTTTCGTTTACACAGTTCATGCATGAGTTTATGTTCTTTTCTTTAGCTATGGATTTTTTTGAGTTGGTAATGATGATTTTCATGCATTACCATGTAGTAAGTGTTCTAGGGAACATGAGTGTCGCAAATGTATATAAATTGTATTGAGTTATACGATTGATAAATTTTGGTTTTATGCTTGTGCTAGTAAAGGGTAGATGAGTTAGGGTTTCAAAGACAACTAATAATTTTAATGAATGAATAGGAAGAGTTAAGGAGAATTTAGCCTTTTGAATAATGTTCAATGAAACTAGAGAAGATGGTTTTTTAGTATTTACTCACTTGATGTATATGATATAATATATTATTTTGAGAGTAGTGTCGAGTACCAATTTGGGTAAGAGTTCATACAACTCAAAACCCATAAATCACGTAGGCAATGTAGGATAGGATTGTGCCATTTTTCGGGGTCACTCCTGACTTATCTTGAAAAACAATTTTTATCATGGATCTAGGGACATTGTATCCTTGCTCTAGCAAGATATTGGATAGTTGTGGAATGATAGCAGTTCATTGTACCGTCACTAGTTCATAAGTGGTCGTTGTAGGTTAGAGAAACTCCCCAAAGAGTATGCATTATTACTATTTCACTTAATTTCACTTGTTGATCATATTTTATCAAACATAGCATTAGTCATATACTTGCGTATTTTTTATTGACTTGAGTTATATTATCATTTATTCTTTGGGAATATTTTCTTTCAACCATGTTACATGCCATACATTCCATATACCGATGGCATTCGATGTTGCACCTTTTCACAATGTAGATACAAATTTAGAGATCCTCAACAGGACATTGTTGAAAATCAATCCCTTTTCATCTTTGGTAAGACCTCCTTACACTTGGAGGAATTGTTTACTTCATTGTCTTTTCTTTACATAGATTCTCTTTGAGGTAGCCGCGAACTTGTCTCGGCATATTCTGATTAGTATATAATGGTTTCATATACATAGTAGAGTCAATGTATTTTTCTTTCAGAGTCTATTTTTAAAAAATTAGATTTCACTATTGAGTTTCTTATGTTTAAGTTATATTTTATTTTGAGTACTTAAATCATTTATTTATTGACGAAAATGTTTGAGTTGCCCACTTCAAATAATTCATCTAGTGAATGAGTCTTTCGCTAAGTGAGTTAGTTAGGACAAGGGTTCGCTTGGAATTCACAATGATTTTCGAGTGTCCGCCATATCCCAGAGTGTAGGCTCGAGGCATGACGATGAAGGCGTATGACTATTCTCTCTTTTTAGAGTCTAAGAAATGAAAGATATTTTTGCACAAGGCAAAATATCAATGTTCTCTAGAATACATATGTACATATGTACATATATCTGTGTGTAATAAACTTAAAGCTAAAATTGATAAACTAATGTTATCTTGTTTTAGAAAATACTTTTTCCTTTGATTGAGTGATTTGTATTTAGTACAACTCTACACTAGTTTGTTCAATTGGTATTTCACTTCATATGCAGCGATATACGTATTTTAATTATATAAAAACAATGTAGAAAAAAGTCTTGATTGTTTGTATGGATAAAAATAGATGTTTGGATAGCCCATGGTAGAATCGCTAGGTTAATCAAAATAACATTCAACTCATTTATCGAAAAAAATAATAAAACTTTATTTGCGCCATTGCAGATGTCTTACTCTTAATGAAAACAAAAGAGACCTTAATTATTTTTTTCTTTTAATACTTGCATTTTAAAAATAATAGGGGGTATGGAAGAGGAATAGAAAGTGGAGAGCATTGCAAGAAGAAAAATTGAATATTCACATATAGAACAAAAACTAGTATACGTGTCCGCGTGATGCGCAAAATAGTTTGAGCGTGTAAAATTTTTTAAAAAACATTACAACAACAACATACTCAGTGGAATCCCACAAGTGGGGTATGGAGAGGGTGAAATATACGCAGACCTTACCACTACCTCAAAGAGATAGAGAGGTTGTTTTTCGGGAACCCTCATCTCAAAAATCCATAAGTAGAATAAACTAGATATGGAAAGAATAGAATGCAAATGAAATGAAACAAAAAGGATGACTAACAACACAAAGCAATGATGGAAATTAAATACACTAAAACTAATAAACATAAAATGAATACTTACACCATAGGATGTAAAGACTCGATTAATACAACTAACCGATCCTTAGCAATCAATTAGCTTATTACTCTTATCCACAACCTCCACTCCTTTCTAAGGTTCTGTCATCAGTGAGATCAAGTTTCAAAATATCTTGTTTGATTACCTCCCCCAATACTTCTTCGATCTATTTCTACTCCTCCATATAACTTGCAAATCCAACCTCTCGTACCTCCTGATAAGAGCATCGATACTCCTTCTCTGCACACGTCCAAACCATCTGAAATGCCCCAAAAATATGCTTCGAAAATTCTCATAATTGTAATTTCCATATATCTCAAAATTCATGCGTGATATCAAAAATTCGACTTCGTATTCTTGAAGAGGGGGCAAATATGAGTGGTAAATGGATATAACCCCGATTTTAGGAGACCCGTAGCAGAAAATGACTTTCACTAATTTTCGAAAATAGTAGCGATCCGCGCCCTGTCCACGACGCACCAAGGGCACAGACCAGTGTTGGTTGGCCCTTTGTGATGGGCCTGCATCATGCTAGTGACGCAGACCAGTGCAATTTTTCCCCTATTCTCAATTTTGGCCTAAGGGCCTTAGCATCATAGCCCCATACCCACCTTTGCGTAAAATCACCCATACTTAGCCATTTTTCAACTCTATATCATTGAAGACACTCTCAAAAACCTCTCCAAGACTCAACCAAGTATTTCATCAAAATTCAAGTATCCCAAGCCTGATGTCGGATCTCAAGAACTTTATTCAAGCTTCAAGTTTTCTTCAAGTCTTCATTAAGAAAATCCCCAAATTTGAGGTATGTGGGTTTCATCTATTGGATCCTTTCACCCATGGAGCCCAGTCTCCCTACCTTATGAAAATTGCATGTTTTAAAGTTGTATCATCTATAGGTATCTTTTATCATGGATTTTTGGTTACAAATTATGTTGGGGTTTTTGAAATGTTGATTGATTATGCATGTTTAACTATATACTAAAGCTTATACAATGAACGAGTTTTGTCCATAGAGACTATGTATATTTTGAGCTATGAAACTATGATCTATTATGAGATTTGATGATGGATTTCAAGGTATCTTGCATGAGGGATTTACTATGTGTTGGTGGGTTGATTTTGCATTGAGTTTTCTCTTATTATTTCACTCTTTACTGGCATGATCTTGAACTAGCATTGCACACCCATCAAGTGTTTGATAAAATGTCTTGACAAAGATTATCAAGTTATTGATGGTCTATCATATGATTTAAAAGTCAAGTGACTCCATGATGAATAAGGGCTTCCTGGTATGTATTAAGTTCATGTAAAGTACTTATGGCATTGCAAGTGAATTGTTGGGCTCCTATGTTTTGTTATCCTCTTGGGAAAAATGTGAAGTCCTTTCTTGATATTTGAATATGATGGTTTGATGAGCTATTTTCATGACTCCTACCTAATATATTATATCATAAAGAGTGGACATCTTATAAGACCTACCAAAAAGTCCATGTCTTAAGGTAGAATCACTCAAAACTCCAACCGAAAAGATTGTATTGTAAGGTAGGGATATCTTAAGATACCTACTAAAAAGGCGATGCCGTAAGGTAAAATTCATAGCTCCTATCGAAAAGATTTCGTAAGATAAGGATACTCTATAATGCTCCTGGAAAGGTCATGCCATAAGGTAGAACAATTCACGGCTCTGACCTAAAAGATTATATCGTAAAGTAGGGGACATCTTATACTATCTATCAAAAAGACTATGTTATAAGTTAGGGGTATTGGTAAAACTCTCTGAAAAGGTTATATAGTAAGGTGAGTGGGTGGCTATTTGGCCCATCTCATGTGTGTTTGTGTAAAGTTTAAGTATATATTCCGTGTTGGTTTTATGTTCCTTGATTATAATTAAGCATCTTGTTATTATGAAAGATGACTCTTATTGCATTGCATCCCGCATACTTAGTACATTCAAATATACTAACGCATACAATATATCTATATGATATTACCATGTAGGTACCAGAGCACCTTTTGATCATCCTCTTCATGGCTAGTTTGTTGCTTTTAAGATAAGCTTTGGTAAGTCGTCAAGTTTGTTACACTAGCTATTCTACTTTTACTACTTGGTAACTCCTTCTATTGAACATTTGATACAATGAGGGTGAGCCAATAAAGTGTCTTGGTCCCCACCAAATCTATGCTAGAGGTGTTGTTGGAACAATTGATGTACTTATGCTTTGAGCTTGACTCTTGATTATTTTATGACTATCAAATCCATCCCTTAGCCCCGTTTCCCTTATTTATATCTCTTATTGTTATTTTGCTTCCGCAACCAAGGATGTCAGATTTATATGCTAAGAGGCTTATTTGGGGTTCCTTCGGGTTCCACATTCGTCGTGTCATGTCTAGACCCTAGGCTTGGGTCGTGGCAAACTTGGTATTAGAGCACTAAGTTATTAATGTTCCTCAAAATCCAACACACCGCGTCGATTAGAGTCTTATTCATGGTTGTGAAGCGCACTACAACTATGAATGGGAAGCTGTGAGGCATTTTAGGAAATGTTTCACTTCTTTATGGTCTATATCATGGTTTAGATGTGAGTGTAATGATTTTACCCTAATGAATACTCTTTGATCTTCTAGATCATGCTACTTCAAAGAGGAAGACCAAGGAGGGCTTGCACACCCGAGGAGGGTCCGGTCCACCAAGCCACTCTAGGGGAAGGGGCCACTGAAGTCGAGTTTCGGAATGCCATCACTATGTTAGCACATGCAATGACCAACAAAACTCACCGCAGGGTCCAAGCCCCTCATGCTCCCACTCCGGCTTCTAGGGTGAGGGATTTTACTAGAATGAACCCATCGGAGTTCCATGGATCCAAAATGTATTAGTATCCCTAAGAGTTCATAGATGAGGTATACAAGGTGCTATCCATCATAGGGTCAATTCGGAGGAAAAGGCAGAGTTGGCGGCCTACCAACTCAAAGGGGTGGCTCAAATTTGATTTTGGCAATGGAAGGTGGAGAGGGGAGATCATGATGATATTCCTTGGGATGAGTTCAAGGTCGCCTTCCTTAACTAGCTCTTCCCGATTGAGTATAGAGAGGCTAAAGTGATGGAGTTCATGAATCTTTAGCAAGGTTCCATGAGTGTGAGGGAATATGCCTTAAAGTTCAACAATCTCTCGAAGTATGCTCCTCAATTGGTCGCCGAACCTAGATCAAAGATGAACAAGTTTGTGTCGGGGGTGTCCGACATGGTAACTGAAAAGTGTCGTATCGCGATGCTTGTAAGATATATGGATTTTCTCGGCTCATGACCTTTTTTGAATAACTTGAGGGGAATACATTTAGGAAGAGGAGAAATGGGGAGTCCAAGAGGGCTCGTTTCGAGGGTAACCAGTTTCAATAAGGACTCGAGTTCCAAGGCCAAGGATCCTCTAGTGCTACAAACAAGAGAGTTGCTAAGGATAAGATCCCTAACCTAAGGCCCGAAGGAAGTGATGATGGGATTATCCATCCTAGATGCCCAAAATGTGGAAGGAAACATGGTGGCATATGTTGGAGGAACACGGATGCATGCTTTGGGTATGGCGAGATGGGCCACAAAATTTTGGCTTGTCACTTGCTCAAGACAAGGGTAGAGGTAGGAATATTGATCAAGGGGCTCAAGGTGGCCAACAAGGGGGTGCTCCAAGATATAATTGGTTGGGGATGAGGTGCCCGATGATGTTATCGGTATGTTAAGAGTTTTCTTGATTTTGTTGTGCATGCATTGCTAGGTCGGGTGACACTTCTTTCATTATTCCTTTTGTTGCTAATAAACTTCATGTGTGCCTCAAATATTTATGTGATCCCTTTGGTGTCAACTACCCCTCCCCCCCATTGATGAGTCTATTATTGCTGGAAAGGTCAATAGGGGATCATCCCATGTCATTATTGCATAAAGTGTTATTTTTGTGATGTTTTTGAACTTCGCATGGTGGATTTGAGTTTGTCCTTGGGGTGTTTTGGTTACATGCATATCATGCTTTCATTAATTGTAGAACCCGTAGAGTTAGATTCCAATTCCGTAATGAGTCCGTACTTTAGGGGGGGAGTGGTAGGTGGTGGTTAAGAGTAGATTCATTTCTTGTTTTAAGGCCCAAATTAATCTTTAAGGGTTGTATTTACCATCTCACGAAAGTTAGGGATGTTGAATCTAAGGTCATTCCTATTGAGTCGATTCCGGTAGGCAATGATTTCTTGATGTCCTTTCTGATATATTGAATTTGTGGTAATGTCTTTTGCTTGACCAATTTCCCGGCTATGTTTGTGGGTTATGAATAGGGTCTCTAAACCCCACCTTGATATTGTGTAGTGGCTTTGTGGATGGTATATTGGTTTATTTTTGGAATGAAGAAGTGCTTGTGGCTCATTTGAGTGTAATGTTGCAAATCTTGAGGGATGGGAGGTTGCTTGCTAAATATAAAAAGTGGGAATTTTGGGTGACTAGGAGGTGGCTAGAAAGGTTTACCGGTTGGCTAGGTTGGGAGTGAGGTTGGATGAAGTTGTGTATGGTAGTGTAGTGGTTTGATAATTCCAATCTAAGTTGGTTGAAGAGGTCAAGATAGAGCAATACTTTTACCCTGCCTTGCTAGAGTTGAATGCTTTGGTGGGAGAAGGTAAACTGGAGGTTTTCTCCTAAGGGGAAGATGGTATCCTTAGGTACTGAGGAAGGCTATGTGTGTTTGTGTTGATGATTGATTTCACTTGAGAGTCCCAGCCCTGTAGGGTGTGATCCAGTTTGACAAGAAAGGGAAATCGAGCCTAAGGTTTGTGGGTCCTTGTAGAGTGTTGGGGAGAATTGGTGAAATTTCTTATGAATTGGAATTGCCTTTGGATATGAATGTGGTTCATCTGGTCCCTTCATGTGTCTATGTTAAGGAGATAAGTTGGTGACCTAAGTGCCATAGAAGTCTTTGAGGTTGTGGCTGTTGTGGAGGATGAGTTGAACTATGAGGAGGTCTCGGTGGAGATATTGGATAGACATATGGAAAGGTTGACGAACAAAGATGTAGCATCCGTTAAAGGTTGTTTGGAGAAATAGACAAGTCGAAAGTGTCACTTGGGAAATCGAAGCAGACTTGAAGAAGCGATATCTATACCTATTTCATTCTATTCAAGCTCAAGATAGCAAATTAAGTTCTACCCATGATTTCAAGTCTTAAGTTTCATGTCACACCCCAAAGTCCCGTTAGGGTGGACTGGCACCCGTTGCCGATAAGGCGGGGAGAATCATCCTATATCTATGCTCTTTGTATACATATTATAGGGAATTTCTATGTTTGGCATGCTTCTAAGAATATAAACGGTAATAACAAGCTAAAGGAGGTGCGTATAGCTAGGCCGTTGGGGCCACAGTGTCTAAAGTACGAGACATGACCACACTTTAATTTACATGGTCTACAAAGCGTCTAGTCCAGATAAAATATCCGCAAATGTTTGGGACAGGCCCCATCTGAATTAACTATTTAATGCAAACATGTAAGCTCTAAACACACACAAAGCTCCGAAGCAACCTGGAGCTTGGTAACAGCAGCTGAAAGTCCGGTACTCTACTTGGGAGATCTACTAGCACCTGCACCTGCAGCATGAAATGTAGGTTTTCCATAAGGGACGTCAGTACGAGATAATGTACTGAGTATGTAAGGCATGAAATACTGCATATGAAGTGACAACTTCAACTGAAACTATGCACTGGTGTGGAATAAGAGACCACCTTTAGATATACTTTGGGATCGCATACTTTATGTTCTTTATATTGCTTTACCTTTACTGTATAATCTGTGTACATCATGTATTCTAAAATGACCAACTGATCAGTGCTAAACTGTATCGGGATCATCCCTGGCTAGGTTCTTCCTTAATCCCTCGGGCTACCACCCGTGATAGGATCGTCCCTTGCTAGGTGATACTTCAACCCCTCGGGCAACCACCCATCAAAACTATATACTTTATCTTTCAATTACTTTTGAGATGATTCTTTTGGTGGTCAAAACATTGAAGCTATAAGAATTTATCAACAACATGTGACATGTACATAATCATGCAAGACAATACGGCAATGAAGAGAGCATGTTACATAAGCAATGAAATACGTATGAAATGAAATAACTCATGAACTTTGTTTAGTAACAAGAACTCATGTACTTGGTATCCACATATGTATGAAGATATGAAGGTAACTATATATATGAGCATATGAATATGTGTAAAAGTGGAGACATGGCTTTTTGTCAAGTTGGAGTAGATAAATGCCTTTACTTACCAAGGGAACTATGTTTCATGCCAAATGATACGAAATCAAGTAGTCTTACATACCTCGTTGTATGAACCCGCTCCTACCTTGGAGTGGCTATAGTTTCCCTCAAATATTTAGCTACAGTATATTAAGCAATGAGACTAGTATTAGCAGCAATACAACACTTCTAGGCAGTCCAATACCATAAAAATGATCACCCGGACAGCAAGCTTTCAATTAATGACATAAAGGCATTTCTTCACCCTTTTCACTTATAAACGTATTCTCTAACAAACATTATTATGTACATGTCATGTACATCTTATTTTAGACCTTTAATAGTCCGAAAATAGCCCACAAAACACAACTTATAACAATTCTTCACAACTTGCATCCAAGCGGCATAACGTCACATCCTTTCACTACACTTCGACGTCAACAAATCCCAAATTTGTTTTAACTTTACCAAAATTGTATCCAACATTTTTAAACATAAAACCAGTATTAAACTTGTCCATAAATAGTCCCAAAATAGGTGAAAGTCGTGGAACAACATATTACCACTTTCAGCTCCGAAGTTTCTTTTAAGAGTGAAATTATATCGTTGTAAAACAACTCATCTTTGTGGACTGTAAAAGTGGTGCAGCAGCTTATTTACATGACTAGCAACCTATATATTGTTAGAATATAAGTCTTACTTCATAATTCATCCAACCAATTAAGAGAAAATCCTCTTGAACAACA
>JAPFFP010045448.1:0-11629 GCA_026153255.1 Solanum medicagineum | reverse complement strand
TGAGAGTCCAACTACATTACCAGAATCCATGTTGTATATTTGAAAGAGGTTGACCTCCTTGCTTCTCTCATGGTGCACTCCTCTTCCCTCCGAGCCAACCCCAGAGTCCAAAGATAAATAAATAAATAAATAATCTTTTTAATATTTGATAATTTATTTTATATTATTTTGGATTATTTATTTATCTTTAGACTCTCGGGTTTTTTTTTTAAAAAATCTCAATTTCTGTAGGGTATATAGAGAAATAGAACCATCTGATTTCATTCGTTCTCAATAGCCATGAGATGATCATCTTAGGGTGATCCTTTTGTCGACGGATGCTCTTATTACACTCGTAGTCTCTGAAGGATGAGAACCAACTATGTCGCATCTATATCGAGAATTCAAGTATTGTATACGTCATTAGTCCGATCCTTTGTAGGAACTACCTGTAATAATGAACTTGCAAAATGGATGTATTTATCATAAAAAGATTCGTCGTTCCTGACCCTGCTTCACTTTAATTGTTATTTGAACGTGGAGGATGATCAAGAGGAGCTTCGGTCCCTATATGGTGATATCATGCACACATAAATTTTGCGTTAGTACGTTTGAATGTACTAAGTATGTAGGATGCAATGCAACAAATAATGAGTATCATAGGAAAAATACATATTCATAAGCAATAGATAACATACTAACAATATGACTATGACTATGTCAAAGTTTGTGACATAAGCCAATATAGTCAAAATGCATAGAAATAGGCAATAGATACTATAATCTTAATATGTCATGCATGGTCAATGCTTGACATAATATATTTATAAATCATTCAACTTGCATAGAACATAACAAATATGTGAGAGGAGACCTCAACCAACAATGCACAAGACCAAGCGAGCTACAACTTGGAATCGTAATGATAATCCCTCATCGTTAAAGAGGTAGTCCACTTGGCAAGGTACACCATACTCCACCTTACGGGAACATGACCCATTTCGTATGAGGTAACCCTCCTTATGGAAACATGACCCATTTCGAAAAGGATTTCATTAAGAAGTGAACTAAATGGATCCACTAGTAAAGCAAGGGTAAAGTATAATCCTATGTTTGCACATAGTTTGAGGAAAGAAGTTTGGACTCTTGATGATAGTCCACGCCAACATCCAATCCATCTTTGCTAAGTCTAGTCCCACAGAATAATTGAAATAATCATACATTAGCAATTTTCGAGAAACATGGAAACATGAAATGAGTAGATCTAAAACATATTTGACCTCTAATGGTGAGCCTAACTTTAAAACATAAGAATAGATCATCATCAAACATTACCCTTGCATTAACATCAAAGGCCAACAAGAGGTAAATCTTTTAAATAGGGCTTAATACGGCATTTACAACATCATAGACATTTTCATGAATTCAATATACTTTTGAAAGCCCAAAATCATCATAAAGTCACTTGACTCATAAGTCATGCAATAGATCATCAATAACTCTAAGAATCCGTGATAAGACATTTTATCAAGCACTTGGTGGGTGTATAATGCTTGTTCAAAATCATGTAATTCAAGAGTGAAATGGAGTGAATAAAATGATTCAAAATCAATCCACCAACATATTGTAAAACCCTCATGTAGCGTACCTTGAAATCCATCACCAAATCTCACAATAGATCATAATTTCATAGCTCAAAACATGCATAGTCTCAATACACAAAACACATTCATGGTATAAGCTTGAAATAGATAGTCATGTTTAATCAATCAACATTTCACAAAACCCCAACATAATTTATACTCATAATCCATAATAGAAGATACTCATTGATAATACAACTTGAAAACATGCAGTTTTCATAAAAATGGAGATCGGGCTAACTTGGGTGAAAGGACTCAATGGATGAAACCCACATACCTAAATTTGGAAATTCCTTGATGTAGACTTGATACAAACTTGAAGCTTGAATGGAGTTTTTGAGATCCAAAATTAAGCTTGAGACACTTGATTTTGAATGAAATATTTTGTTAAGTCTTGAAGAGGTTTTGAGAGGGTCTTGAGTGATATAGAGTTGAAAAATGGCTAAGTATAAGTGTTTTCATGCATAAGTGGGCATGGGGCTATGACCCCAAGGCCCTTGGGCCAAAATGAAAAACCAAGGAAAAAGTTGAACTCGTCCACGTCTGGTCTTCCATCGCGAAGGACAGAATTACACAAATCCGCGCCCAGTCTGCATCGTGGTCTGGTCGCGGATGCACACTGGATAAAAAAAATTTGCAAAAATTATTTTTCTCCATAGGTCCTTTAATACTGGGCTTATACCAATCTCCTACTGAATTTTGCCCCCTAATCGAGAACATGATGTTGAATTTTTGATATCACACATGGAATTTGAGATATATGAAAATTACGATTATGGGCATTTCCAAAGCACATTTTTGGGGCTTTTTGGTGCATTTCAAGGGGCCAAAGTGGTGGTGCATACAAACCACTCAACGCATAAATATTTTATGGCTAAGAAGGGTGCAAAGTCAAGTTTGATTTGATGGGTGCATCTCTTTCAAGAGCTCATATTCAACGTTATCGATAGAAAAGGGACAGAGAATCGGGTTGCAGATCACCTTTCCATATCGGAAGACGGGGCAATGATAAAATTTGATGATGGATTGGAGATAAATGATTCTTTTCCGATGAAAAAGTGTTGGCTACATCTCATGATCTGATACCTTGGTTTGCAGATTATGCAAACTACTTGGTAAGTGATATCGTGCCACCTAATCAGAATACACAGCAACATTAAAAATGTATGTCTGACATGAGAAAGTTCTTTTGGGATGACATATACTTGTTTCGTATATGTATTGATGGAATTATTTGTTGTCGTGTTCCTGAGGTTGAAATGATGAGCATAATTGAGGCATGTCACTCATCTTTTGTGGGAGGGCATCATAGTGAAATTGGAACAACACAGTAAATCTTACCATATGGGTATTACTGGCCCACCATCCACCAAGATGCCCATGACTATGTTAAAGCTTATAACAGGTGCCAAATGGAAGGTGGGGTTTCCCGCAAACATGAGCTTCTTCTAAACCCCATTATGGTGATTGAGTTATTTGAGGTATGGAGGATAGATTTAATGGGATCGTTTGTTATCTTGCATGGAAATAAGTACATCCTAGTAGCTATGGATTATGTTTCAAAGTAGGCTGAGGCCATGGCTCTACCCAACAATGAGGGCAAAAGTGTCACAAAATTTCTGAAAAAGAACATCTTCTCAAGGTTTGGCACCTCTCGGACAATCATCAGTGATAGAGCTTCTCATTTCTGCATTAAACTTTTTAAAGCTCTTCTTGAAAAGTGAGGAGTGAAACATCAAGTTACAATGCTTTATCATCCTTAGATGAGCGGGCAGGTGGAGGTCTCCAAAAGAGAAATTAAATAGATTCTATCCAAGAATGTGAATGCAAATTAGACAGATTGGTTGCACAAGCTGGATGACGCAATATGGGCATACCGGACAACATTGAAGACCCCTATAGGCATGTATCTCTACCAACTTATCTATGGGAAGGCATGTCACTTTCCAGTGGAACTTGAGTGTAAAGCAATGTGGGCACTGAAGAAGTTGAATATGGATTGGAGTGATGCAACAAACTCTAGGCTGAGCCAACTCAATGAGCTTGACGAGTTTCAATTGAAGAATAAGAGAGTTCAGTCTTTTACAAACAAGAATGATGTTGCAAACATGACCATTGCATAGAGAACCGCCAATTTGCACCAGGGGACTTGGTGCTGCTCTACTATTTAAGACGTAAGTTGTTCCCGGGGAAGCTCAAATCCTAATCATTAGGACCCTTTCGAGTAGCGCGTGTCTTAGATCAATGGGCTATCAAATTGGAGAGACAAAACAGAGGTACATTCAAAGTAAAGAGAGAAAGAGTAAAGACATACCTTGGAAATGTGAAAAAGATAAAAAATGGGCTATCAAATTGGAGAGACAAAACAGAGGTACATTCAAAGTAAAGGGCCAAAGAGTCGAGCCATACCTTTGAAATGTGAAAAAAAGATAAAGATGGTCAATGAATGGGATATTGGGGAAGTCTGAGTACTCAATCCATCTATGTCGTGTCGTGACAATAAATTAGCCGCTGCTTGGAAAATAACCCAAGGAACCCTGGCACTTAAGCACCTAGGTATGTTTTTCTTGGACCCCTTATTCTATTTTGTTTTGATTTATGCATTGGGGACAATGCATATCTTTTTTGATGGGATGTGGATACTTATGGTCCTTAGTGAAATATGATTAGCTTGGGTCCAAAACCACCCCAATTTTTTATCCCAAGGTTTTCTTGCTTGTGTTCTTTTTCCCTGTAGATACTTAACTTCTACTCAACTAGCACGTTTAGGATGTTTAGATAATATTTTTGTAGCATATAGTACCAACACTTGTGGCATATAGAATGTTTTTGTGGTTTGTTTGAAAAATGATACCCACTAAAAATTTTGATTAAGTAGTTAGATGGCAACCATACATGTTTAGGTGTGTGACAATATCTTTTCTGATAAGCGAGGTTAAGTTGAGATAAAAAACATGATCTATAAGTCTTTGTTGATAATGTATACAATGCCATGTGAGTGTGAGCATAATTTGCTAAAGTCATGTATTTTGTGATAATTCAGAACTTTCCTATTACTCTAAGTTAGATTGTAGATTAATTTGATTAGGAAAGGATCTTAGGCTATTGTTCTTAATAAGTCTACTTCAGTCTAAAAATGACCAACCAAATCGATGATATATCCCTTGTTGCTAATGTTTGAGCCTAACATGCACCTATTCTTTGAGAACGCCTGATTAACCTAGCCTTGTTAGTTGTAAAATCCCAAAATTGGCTCTGGTCTTTCCTTGAACCTTGTGCAACTTGACTGAGAAGAAAAACCTAAGTTGAAGGTGGCTACCAAAGTGGCTCTGGTTCAAAGGATGGATATTGTGCATCTCAACAAAGGCCAAAAGCTTAAGTTGAGGGTGACTGGTGTAAGGGTGTAACACAAAATAAGGGGGTGAGTCAGAAATATGTAGAATAAAGAAAAATCATGTACTAGGTACAAGAAAAATAAGTGATGCCTTAGTGTACGTTAAAAAGAAAAATGGAGTGTAAAAGAAGGCAAAAAACTTAAAAATTAAAAGGAAGCACCCAGAAAAGCATGATAAGGAGAAATGGAGAATAAGGTGAAAATAACAGAGCTAGTAGGGAAAAAGTGTAGAAAAATACAGTGTCAAAGATAGCCTTTAGTCACTATCTTCGCATAATATCATATAAAAGCGAAATAAGCCTACGTTACAAGCCTATAAAGTCCTAAAGTGATCCTAGTCTTGTTAGTTCAAGGTTTGAGTCAGGACTATAGGGGCAAGATTATGGTCTTCAGAATCCTACATAATGCATAAATATCTGTTGTGAGAGTAGTTAATTTTCATAGTCCCAAAGCTAATTATAAAAACATCATTGAGTGTTTAATATGGGAATTCTTTCTGTGAGGGCACTTGCATTGCATAGTTAGCACTAGGGTTGTTCTGTGATTGTGGATTGTTGATAATGCCTTGCTTGTCATAGTTGTATTTTCACATACACCAATTTATATTGGTTTGCTTAATAGCTACCTAATCCTGTTTTGAAAAGTTGGTGTGGGTATCTGAGTCTGAGATTTATATGATGTATATCATTGATTTGACTATGAATCTTTTAGCAAGAATAGACTCACCGATGGGGTTAGATACCTCAAAGGGTTCACATAACAATTCAAAAAACATATAAAGCCGATAAGCAATAAGTGTAGTAATGAAAGAAATAGTGGAACCCAGATCCAATAAAGTATATAAACCAAGATTGCGGATCTTTAATAAACCGGTGACAACGTCGGGCACCTCATCAACCCCTTATCTCCCTTGAAAAGCATAAAATAGGTTGTACGTGGAGCACCTCCTTATTGAACACCTTGTGCCCTTTGATATACATGAGCACCTTGTCTTTGAGGATGATCATCGCTACCTTTGTTTAGACAATCCGCAATCTTGTGGCCCGTTTTGCCACACCTGAAACAACTAGCCATGTCTTTGTAGCATTTTCCTCATTGGTTCTTACCAGACCTTCCACACCTAGGAGAACTTTGGCCACCATTACCACCTTGAGCCTTGTTGTTCAGAACCCTATCATTTGCAAAATTTTAGCCTTGGGCATTGGAGGACCTTGTCCTTGGAATTTATGGCCTTGTTGAAAATGACCACCTTTGGTGTGTTTGAAACCACCATGAAATCGAGACCTCTTGGACTCCCCCATCCTTCTCTTTATAAGCTTAACCCCTCAAGTTGTTTGTTGTATGTCATAATGATATATCCATGTCTTTAATGATCATGGAAGCATGAGATTCTTTATTAATCAAGTCAGATACACCCGATACAAACTTGTGCATCCTTGTCAGAGGGTCAGCAACCAAGTGAGGAGAAAACTTGGAGAGGGTATTGAACTTAATGGAATACACCCTCATGCTCATTGAACCTTTCCTAGATTCATGAAATCCGTCAACTTTGCTTTCGTTAGCTCAATTGGGAAGAAGAGATCAAGGAAGGCAACTTTGAATTCCTCCCATGGAATGGGCTCGTCATCTGCCCTCTCCATCTTTGATTAATTATAGAATATTTGAGAAAGGCTCTTGAGTTGGTAGGCCACTAATTCCACTTTCTCTTTCAAACTTACCACCATTATAGCCAAGACCTTGTCCACATCATCGATGAACTCTAGGGGTCTTCTTATACCTTTAAGCCATTGAACTCCAACGGATTCATCCTTTTAAAATCCCTCACCCTTGTGGCCAAGGTAGGCTTATGAGGATCATGAAATCCTTGGTTGGCCATGCCTTTTCAAAAAGGGTGAACACATTCCGGTACTCGGTGTGGGTGACCCCTTATCCATCCATTTAAGGAGCTCGTGGGGCTAGTTCACCCTCGGGGTTGGGAGCTCTATGTGCCATTCATCTCGGTGGCATGATCTAAAAGAGAAAACATTACCCTTTAGATATTGGAAACCTTATTTCAAATCTAAGGCATGACATAGAATGTGAAGAATGAACCATTTCCTAAAATACCTCATCACCTCTCATTCATAGTTGTGGCATGCTTCACAACCATGAACAAGACTCTATTAGACGCGGTGTGGGATTTTGGAGGACCATTTACAAACATAGTGCTATGATACCAAGGTTTGTCATTCCCCAAGCCAAGGGCCTAGACATGACATGACGAATGAGAACCCTAAGAGGATCCCAAACAAGCCTCTTAAGCGTACATAGCACATCCTTGATATCATGAAAGCAAAGAAGAGTAAGAAACACCTAGCACATAATTTCTAAGGGAAATGGCGCTTAGAACTCATGCTATAGAGATGTTGTGGAGGAGAGGATTAGCATGAATCACATGAAAATTGTCCTTAAAGGGGTGGGTAAGTATGAGTCACACTATGGGGGAAATTAAGGATTTGGGAATTTCAACTCATCATCAGCATACAACAAGAACATAAGGGGAATAAGGATTAAGGGATCTTTCATAATTGCAAAACATAAGAGTCACTCATAGCGTACATGACATAATTATATACAACAACACGTCTAAATCATGAATGGAATAAGGGCGAAGACATCTCCCACGCTCAACCTCAAAAGAGTATCCAGAAATATATGAGTCCCAACAAAGAATGAAAGTAAGTGGGTTTCGTCCCCGGATGTGGAGGACTCACCAAGCAATCTTCAGTAGGAATGGCTAGCCACGTGGAGGAGTAGGATAGAAAGGCGCTCCGATTCTTACATGGTGAGATCATGTAGGCAAAAAGTATGTGTTAGTACTTGGAATGTACTAAGTATGCAGGGTGCAAATGCAACAAAGAACATAAGCCAAATTAAAAAATATGCATAATCGTGATCAAGAAATGTAAGCTCAATATGTCATGCATGCTTAATGCCATAGAAAAATACTTGTGAGGAATCATCAATTCATATAACATAGCATACATATATGGGAAGGGACCATAACCGACATATAAGACCAAGTGAGCTACTACTTAGAATCCTGATATTGACTCCACTGAACTAAGAGTCGCCTACTTTGATAAGGTAAACCAAACACTCACCTTACAGGAGCTCCACACTTTTTGGAAAGTGCCTCAACATCACCTTATGAGAACACCACTCATTTAGGTATACACATCTTATTAACCTCACGGAAACACCACCTATTTCGGTATTTGATTCACATGTGTTGTACGGAAACACCACCCATTTTAGTTAATCATGCCACTTAAGTTGTATGGATCCATTAGCTAATTCATAAACCTATGATGGCAACATAGTTATGGGACAATGGTAATCTACCAAGGTCCTCAGGGTGCTAAGTCACAATCCTAAGGAATACTTTAAATCATACTTATTATCATAATATGCAAAGTATCATACTTCATAGTATCATCATAGAGTAGCTCTTCAAAACCAAAGCTTCATCATATAAAAGATTGGGCCTCATAACTTCTTATAGGTTTCACAACATTCTCGTAATTCATAACTTATATAATAGCCTTCGCAATTAATATTATTCATAAATCACATATCTTGCCATAAGACCTTTGCCAACTGAAGAAGATTGGTACACAATTTAGTAAAACATGGCGGGTATGCCTACATGCTAAAAATCATGCAAAATTAACATCTTTGAACATGAAGAGAATAACAAAATCCCTTTTTCATATTTTGCAAGATGACCCACCATATCCCAGCAAAGCATAGTTAGGACATCATTAAACCTTCATCTTAAATCATATATCTCCATGACTTATCATTCCACAATGTTATACAAAGACAAAATATCATAGTACTCATTGTAATATCATCAGAAGTTTCTTCATAATCATTTCGTGCAAAAGAGTTCATAAAGTCTTCATAAATACCAATAATTTGAAATAGATTTAGAGGAAGAATGGTTAAGTTTGTGGGTGGAAGATTCTCACAATCAAAACACACATACGTTAGTGATTTAATGGATAAAAGACTGATTTGGTGATGAAGAAACTGAAACCCTAGCTTGGCCTTCTTGCTTTAAACCTTAGAGGAGGCTTGAAAGTGTTTGGGACTTTGAATTATTTTGGAATGGTGGAGAATGAGCTAATTAGGGTTGTACATGCTAATAAGGGGACATTTTAGGGGTAAAATGATGTAGCTTAAGCTTTCATAAATAAGAAATATCAAATTTACCTTTTTTAAAACTTGGCCAGACAGGACCACGAGACCCTATTTACGGGTCGTGGTCCATTCTACGGGCCGTAGTTAGGGGTTCCATCTGATAACATTTCAAAATTTCAGAAACTCTTCATTGATTCACATTCCACGACACAATTTATGGCTCATAAAAGATTCTACGGTCCGTCTGATAAGTCATACATCAAACTTTTGAAATTATCATTTTCTACATGGTGGTTCCTCCAAAGGACTTTGATGGATGCAATATCTTTGTTTCTCAACCACTTGACTTATCTATCAAAAATTTCCTCTAGAACTTCTTCGTAAGTTAAATTCTCTTGAACATTTACCATTTCTATGGGCACAGTGGAACTAGGGTTCCCAAATACATTTTCTAAACATGGGGACATGAAAAATCAGATAAACCATACTCATTTCCATGTTAAATTCTAATCCAAATGCAACTTTACCAACACATCTCAAGATAAGGTAAGTCCCTACATACCTAGGGCTTCATTACCCTTCTTGCCAAAATAAACCATGCCCTTTATTGGTGAAACCTTCATGTACACCCAATCATTAACTTCAAACTCAAGGTCTTTTCTTCTAGTGTCGACATAGGATTTTTGTTGACTTTGAGCCACCTTCAATCTCTACCTTATCATCCTCACCTTTTCTAAAGCTTTTGTGACAACATCCAGACCCAGAAAAGCCATTTCTTCCACTTCAAACCACCCAACCAAGGATATACAATGCCTTACATAAAGGGCTTTAAAGGGGTGCATTATAATACTAGAGTGATAGCGTTTTTCTAAGAAAACTTTATAAGTGGAAGATGATTATCCCAACTACCCTTAAACTCTAACACACAAGGCCTAAGCATATTCTCAAGAGTTTAGATAGTTTTTTTGGCTTGGCCATCCTTTTATGGGTGAAAGACCGTGCTACGCTTGACTTTAGTGCCAAGTCCCATTTAGAAGGACCTCCAAAAGTGCAACATGCATTGAGAACCACAGTCCGAAATAATATCAATGGAATCCCATGTAGCCTCACCAATTCATGAATATACAACTTGGTGTAATCTTCGACACTATAGGTTGTGTTAGCTGGTAGGAAGTGAGTCGACTTCGTCATTCTATCACCAACAACCCAAATGGAGTCAAAATAACTACTAGTCTTTGGCAACCCAATCACAAAGTCCATGTTAATCTCTTCCGGCATCCAAGAAGGAATCTCCATGTATTGGGTCAAACCACCTAGCCTTTGGTGCTTGTCCTTGACTTGTTGACAATTATGGCAATCGACTACAAATTTGGCAGTATCCCTCTTCATACCACCCCATCAATAAACCTCTCTCAAATCTTTATACATCTTGGTAGCACCCGGGTGAATAGAATAAGAGAGTTATGGGACTCTTTCAAAATCAAATCTCTCAACTCATCGACATTGGGCACACACAACCTATCTCGATACCTAAGAACACCATCTCCCCCTTGGGGAAAAAACCTTTACTTTTCTTCTTTCAAAAACAACTTCAATTCCAACAAAGCAGGTCAAGATCCTTTTTCGATTTGACTTCTTCAATCAAGGAAGACTTAGAATTATCTTTCACCACCACGCTACCATTTTTGGCTTCACTCAACCTAATCCCCAACCTAGCCATCTGATGGACCTCCCTTGCCAGTTCTTTCTTCCTATACACCATATGAGCCATATTCTTCATAGACACCCTACTCAGGGCATCATCCATAACATTATCTTTGCTTGGATGGTAATACACACTCAAGTTGTAATCCTTAAGGAATTCCAACTAACTTCTTTTCCTCAAGTTAAGATCCTTTTGTGTGAAATATATTGAAGGCTCTTATGTTCAGTGAATAAATCTGCATGGACCTTATACAAATAATGATGCCATATCTTCAAGGCAAATACCATAGCCGCTAGTTGAAGATCATAGATGGGGTAATTGCACTCATGCACCTTTGGTTACCTAGAAGTATAGGTAATGACTTTTTCATTTTGCATCAACACACACCCCAAGCCAACTCTTGAAGCATCACAATAAACCACAAACCTTTGTAATCTTTCTGATAGAGTCAAAATAGGAGCGGACATAAGATTATCTTTCAAAGTTTGGAAACTTCATTCACATTCATCGGTCCATACTAATTTAGCCTTACATTGGGTCAAATTTATCAAGGGAGAAGCAACCGAAGAAAAACCATTCACAAACCTTCGATAGTAACCCACGAAGCCCAAGAAGCTCCGAATGTCCGTCGGAGTCCAGGGTCTAGGCCAATTTCTTATTACCTCCATCATATTTGTATTTACTTTAATTACTTCACCTAACCCCACATGCCCTAAGAATTCT
>JAPFFP010045447.1:0-11630 GCA_026153255.1 Solanum medicagineum | reverse complement strand
AAACCTTGGTAATAACCCGCCAAACCCAAGAAACTTCTAATATTCGATGGAGTCAAAGGACTAGGCCAATTTCTAATCACCTCCGTCTTCTTGCGATCTAACTTAGTGTCATCACCCGACATCACATGCCCTAGAAAAACAACCTCTTTCAACTAAAAGTCACATTTTTCACACTTAGCATACAACCTCTCCTCCCTAAAGATTTGTAACTCCACCCTCAAGTGATTTACATGCTCCTCTTCACTATGGGAATAAATCAAGATATCATGAATAAAAACCACCACAAGAAAGTTAAGGTAGGGTTTAAAGGCTCTATTCATGAGATCCATAAATATAGCTGGTGCATTAGTCAACCCAATGGACATTACAAACTCAAAGTGCCCAAACCTATTCTTGAAAGCCATCTTAGGAATGCCATACTCCCTCACTTTTACTTGGTGATACCCGAACCAAAGATCAATCTTAGAAACGTTACTAGCCCCTTGAAGTTGATCAAAAAGGTCATCACTCCTTGGCAGAGGGTACTTGTTCTTTATGGTGACTCTATTAAGTTGCTGGTAATCATTGTATATTCTAAGAGAACCTTCCTTTTTCTTCACAAATAACACCGGTGCACCCCAAGATGACTTACTAGGCCTTATAAAACCCATCTCCAACAAATCCCTCAATTGCTACTTCAACTCTGCTTGAGCCATACGGTAAGGGGGGAACATAAATGGGTTGAGTATTGGGAAGGAGGTCTATGCCAAAGTCTATTTTCCTTTTGGGAGGAACATCGGGAAGCTCATCAGGAAAGACATCAAGAAACTCATTAACCACTGGAACCGACTCAATAGGACGAAATTTGGACTCAACATCCCTAACCCTCACAAGATGAAAGAGACAACCCTTAGAAATCAACTTTTAGGCTTTAAGGCTAGAAATGAATCTACCCTTGACTACCACATCACAACTTTCCCACTCAACGACGGGCTCATCAGGGAATTGAAATTTAACCCTACAGGTTCAACAATCAATAAAAGCATAATATGCATGCATCCAATCTATCCCAAGAATGACATCAAAATCGACCATATCTAACTCAACAAAATCACAAGGCAAGATTTTATGCAAAATGAACACGGGAGAATTTCTATAGACTCTTCTAGCAAAAATGGACTCACCAATGGGGTAGCCACTTCATAAGGCTCACACAACAATTCTGGCCTAACATGAAGCTTTTTTGCAACAAATGGAGTAATAAAAGAAAGAGTGGCGCCCAGGTCCATCAATTCATACACATCAAAATCAAAAAACCTTTAACATACTAGTGATGACATCGGGCACCTCATCCACCCCTTGTCTTCCTTGAAGAGCATAGAATCTATTTTATCTTGGAGCACCCCCTTGTTGGCCTCCTCTTCTCGTTGGACCCGCATTTGCACCTTGGCCTTGTGGACGACCATCTCTACCTTTGTTTTGAGAACGAGGACAATAAATCAGCTTATGACCCACTTCACCACAACCATAGCAAGCATTAGTGTTCTTCAAACATGGGCTATTATGGCACCTACTACATCTTTGGCATATAGGGTTAGGCACCCCACCACCACCACCTTGGATTCTTGGATTGTCATTAGCGGACATCTTATTAGGAGAATTGGAAGACCCAAAGTCTTGGAACTTGTGGCCTTGAAGAAATCGTCCATCCTTGGAATTTTGAAATCCACCTTCAAAACAAGCCCTCTCGGACTGACCACTTCTTCTCTTTCTAAGATTTTCCCCTTCTAGTCGTTCGGCATATGCCATGAGGGGGGACAAATCCATATCACCTATTAGAATAGTGGTATGACACTCCTCATTAACTAAGTATGAAATTCCCAACACAAATTTGTTCGTCCTTGATCTCGGCTCGGCAACCAATTGTGGAGCATAATTGGAGAATAGGTTGAACTTGAGGGCATACTCACTCACACTCATGAAACCTTGCTTAAGGTTCATAAACTCCATCATTTTAGCCTCCCTTAACTCGATAGGAAAGCACTAGTTGAGGAATGTGGCTTTGATCTACTCCCAAGGAATTACATCATCATATCTTCTCTCCGACCTCCATTGTGTAAACCAAATTTAAGCCACCCCTTTGAGCTGGTAGGCCGCCAACACCACCTTTTCTTCTGAATCGACCCCCATAACTGATAGCACTTTGTATACCTCATCGATGAACTCTTGCAGATCCTCTTCCCTTGGATCCATGGAACTCGTGGGTTTATTCTAGTGAAATACCTAACCCTAGAAGCCGGAGTGGGAGCATGAGGGGCTTGGGCCCCTTCGTGAATTTGGTTGGTCATAGCATGAGCCAACATCATAATAGTATCTCGAAACTCATCTTGGGCCACCCCTCCACCTTGAGGAGCTTGAGGAGCAGGAGGGGCCGATTGCTCCTCGAGTGTATGGGCTCTCTTTTATCTCCCTCTTGGAATCGACATGATCTAGAAGAGAAAAGGGCTCCGTTAGGAGAAAAGCCTTATAGTTGCATCTAAAGCACGATATTGACCATGAAGAAGTGAAACATTTCCTAAAATGCCTCACATCCTCCTATTCATAGTTGTGGCGCGTTTCACAACCATGAATAAGACTCTAATCAATGTGGTGTGTCAGATTCCGAGGACCATTAGCAACCTAGTACTCTGATACCAAGTTTGTCAAGACCCAAGCCTAGGGCCTAGACGTGACATGGTGAATGGGAACCCGAAGGGACCTAAACAAGCCTCTTAGCATATCAATCACACATCCTTAATCGCGGAAGCAAAATAATAACAACAAGAGATATAATGTAAAGGGAAGCGGGACAAAGGGAAGTCTTGATATTTATAAAAGCATAAAAGAGTCAATCTTATAGCATGAATAAATCAATTTTTCAACACCACCTCTAACATAGATTGAATGGGGTCCAAGATACTCTCTGGCATCACCCTCATAATAACAAGTGTTCAACATGAAAAAGCCTCAATGTAGCAAGAGTAGTATAAATAGTGTCCTCAGACTTGAGGACTTGCCAAACCTTAACCCTAAAGCACCAAACTAGCCACATGGGGGATGATCGAGAGGACCTCCGGTCCCTACATAGTAACATCATATAGGCATAGAGTATGCATTAGTACCTTTGAATGTACTCAGTATGTAGGATGCAAAGCAACAAGACATAAGCCAATGTAGTTAAAATGCATAATCATAAGTAATGGATAAGTATAATATCAATATTGCTTACATGATCAATGCTTGAAGTAAAATATGCTTGTAAATCATATAATATACAAAATATATATTATATGTGTGGGAAGAGACCATAACCATCATACACCAAGTGAACTATCCAAGGCATGTCACACTATTGATTCATCATTCCAGAAGATATTTTTCGTGGAATACATGTTCCATCTTTACGAACACATCCTATGTTGTAATTCATGTGACATTTTTTGTATTACCAATGTATTGACAGAATCAGATATTATATATCTTTAAATGACAATTAACTATTAAAACAATTTGAAATTGAAGGTTCAGTATTTACGATATGAGTTTAGTGTCTTCGTTTTTTAATTTAACTTGGGACTTTCCTATATTTTATGTTTTCCTCAAAGTCAACTTACGAATATTCATTATTTGGTGTTAAAATATATTTTTTGAACTATCATTTATAATTTAAGTGGATGCCTTCAGCATGCAACAGTCATGGACCTAGCATAGAACCCTATGCAATAAGTGGAATGCGTTAGATGTCCGCATTGAGGTTGCATTTGCTTCAAATTGTTGTGAAATAAATGTTTTGCGCATTTGAGCGCACACAGAGCCTTTAATTAAACCTTGCCAAAAATCTGATTATTGCACATGGTTTATAAAGCTAGTTTCTCCTTAGAGGCATTCATGTTGGAGTGAACTTATTACTTAGATGCTTTCAATAGTTATTTTCTCTGCACTTGGCTACCCAGTGTATACTGCATGGGTATGATAACTGGTACCCAGAGATGCGTCCTTCCCTATCCTCTCTTACCAGGGAAAGGTCCTCTCAATGCTCTTCCTAGTTGTAATTACCCTTTAGGTCGTATTTCTGTGGTATTTCTACTAATTTGAGCTTATGTATAGTAACCTTGAACCTTTTATGATTGGAATGGTTATAGGTTGAATTGGTTGTGAATTTGATGTGTTTGCAAGTTAACAATAAATGTGATTTCTAGTAAAACCCTACCAAACAGCCTCAGAATGGGATTCTGACCATTCAATTAGTTTTGAAAAATGGCCGATTTAGGCTAGGAGGGTGGTTGGTCCGAGGATGGAGGTTCCCGATACAAATGTGAGCCAAAAGTTGCAAAACGAGCTCAATCGAAAGCTAAAAAGTTTGTTTATGTAGAAACCTAGCCAAACACGCTCGAAATAGAAATCAATTGGTGTGATCAGCTTTGGAATGTCGAAAAATAGTCTAAAACAAACCTTCGTCAATTGATGGGGGCTTCTGATAGCAATTTGACCCCAGTTCTTTTAGCTAATTTTAGCTAGAAAGAAGTGGGACCCTAATTCTTTGTAGGGTGTTTTCTTGATTAGTCTCCTATCTCAACCAACATCATATACACAAATTAGAATTTCAGACATTATCGAATCACAATAGATATTCAAATTAACTCAGAACAAAACAAAAATTACTAGAATACAAGGTAAAAACTACCCAAAAATAAACAAGGTCATGAGAAACTTAAAGCTACAAGAATGTGACATTCACACATCTTGACCTGCTCAGATTACTTTGAGTAGTACTTCTCCATTAGTTTCAGTTGTATATATACAAAAGAGGATTTTAGGCTCACCTACATGGCAAGCCCACAAATCAAGAAAACTTAACTATTTTTGCAAAATATTGATAATTAATAAGCTAATCCCCTTTCAACTAAAACTTTGCATCCCCATATTTTTCGGTTGCAACAATTTCAAAAAACACTTTGACTTAGGCATTTCCTCTTACGTCTCTACGATCTCCTTTCAACTCTCTTTGTTATTTAAACCCTAATATGTTCCACACTTCCCCCACAAAAGACAGTTTTCAATGATCTTGGCTTTTTCTATGATTTATATCCATTGCTATTATTGTTAAAGGGAGAGCGAAATAAACTTTTATGACTAGATCTTTAATTTTGTTCTCTTTCATTGCTGGAGTTGAATCCACTATCTCCCTCATAGCATCTTGCTGGATTCTTATTGGATGTGCTCTAACTGTCGGATTAAGTCAACATCTCTTCCGCTAATCTCTTCTTCCAATAATCACTACAACGACCTCAAATAAATATGGTACGTACATCTATACCCATTCTCTTATTACATTGAAGACTTGGAGTTATTCCAGTGTAGCGTGTCTGTTTAATAGTCTACAAAAGGAATACATCATATGCTTAAGTGCAAGTTTTGACTTGTTGACACATTATACTCTATATAGTCTTGTTTGTATGAGTTTGCTTTCAAATTCGTTAAGTTTCCCTTGCATATTCTACATGAATAATCTATCAATTACTAGCAATCAAACTAAAATATGTTTGAAAATGAAGCAAAGTAGGTTTCTAACAAAGAAAGCAAATGTTCTCGAAAATAAAATTCCTTTGGCAACATAATGGATAAACAAGAATGGGCTAGACTTTTTCATAACTATCCTGCAAGGCTGCTACTGTGGTATATTGGCAGTTCAAGTTTTTTACCCTAATGTTTCAATATTTTTGAGGCGGCATTAAAATGCTTATGAACTAGTTAAATGAAGTCATAGATTTGGGTACATTTAATTGATTGAGAAGAAAGGAAGAAAGGATGGAACTTATGAGAAAAATTCTCACGATATGTGTTGCCAATTTATGAAAGTTCTACTTCCAAATTTAGGTTAAAGTAGAAGATTGTTTCTTCAATCTTACCTTCGGTGTTCTAACCTTTGCAAGGAAGGATTACATAGGCTTCTTTTGTTTTGTCACTCTTTAGCTTCCTTTAATTATGCAATAGCCTGTCGACTCATTTTAGTCTTAAAAGGCTTAATTAAGGTAATATGTCTAAATAAAATATTATAATGCTTCTATGTAGAAACCATTCAAGAAAACAAGAATGTAACATACTTTTAGAAAACATGAAGCAATGACTTTATTCTTTTATTTACCTGTTAATTCACTTTCGATATATCACGTACTAGAATCTTTATATGCAGGGGGAAATAAAGTACAATCTTGACAAGTAGATGAAATAAAGATGTGATAGATATTTTGATACAAGTGATTTTCTGAAACACCCCTCATGTGCTTCAGAATGCCCCATAGTCATAATTTCCGTGTATCTCAAAATCCGTGTGTGATTTCAAAAATCCGACTTCATATTCTTGATCAGGGGAAAATTGAGTGTGCAATAAGTATAACCTGGATTTTAGAAGACCCATAGCGAAAAATAATTTTTGCTAATTTTCCATTTCTAGTGTCCGTCCGCTCCTAGGCCGCGACGCGCCTGGGGCGTGGACTAGTGTTGTTTGAACTCCATGTTTTGTTCGCATTGCACCTGGGGCACGGACCGGTGTAGCATTTTCCTCGGTTTTTTTATTTCATCCATGGTCATTGGGGTCATAGCCCCATTCCCGTTTAAACATGAAGTTTTCCATGCTTAGCTATTTTTCAACTCTATAGCTCACAAAACCCTCTCTATAACTTCTTCAACACTATACCAAATCTCTCATTCAAATTAAAAGATTTCAAGCAAAATTTTGTAACTCAAGAAGCCACTCAAGCTTCAAGTCTCCTTCTAGTTCATCTCAAGGTATTCAAGGTTTAGGGTATGTGGGTCTTCATCCATGGGTCCTTTCACCCATAGAGCCCAAGCTACTCGAGTCATGTTGTCATGTCTCTTGTAAGTTATTCATGTTATGATTAAAGTATGATTATTTCAAGTATTCCATGGGATTTGACTAAGCACCTATCGACGCTTAAGATGGGAGGTCGACTCAAGGGGTTCTTATATAAAGTCTTTAGTCTCTAAACTATGAGCTACCATAGGATTATATATTATTCCCTTCCTATACTAGTGGATCCATCTAGTTCATGTTATCATGTTTGGTTTGCCTTGGTAAGTAGACCACACGTCGCTAGGGGGTGTCATGCCCGGTCACCTGAACAAGGGGGTGTCATGCCTTGGAGTTCAAGTTGTAGCTTCTTGGTCTATGTCAGTTGAGGACTCTTCCCACCTATGTATGATATATTATGTAAGTTAAACATTTTACAAGCATGTTTTATTACAAGCATTGACCATGCATGTCACATTAAGATTATATACCCATTGATTATGATTATGCATTTTGAATATATTGTCTTATGTCTTTGTTGCATTGCACCCTACATACTTAGTATATCCAAACGTTCTAACGCATAGTTATGCCTACATGATATTACCATGTAGGGACTGGAGCTCCTTTTGATAATCCTACTTTATGTGGTTAGCTTGGTTCTTCGAAGAAAACTTTGGGAGTCCTCAACTCTGAGGATAACATCTAAGTTGGACACTTGTTATCATGAGGGTGAGCCCGGGAAGTGTTGGCCCCAGCTCCATTCTAAGATAGAGGTGTTATTGGATATTATGTTTGTATATGATATGAGCTTCACTGTTTTCATGCTTTTATGAATATCAAAGACTTCCCTTAGTCCCGTTTTCCCATTTTATTAAATTGCCATTATTATTGCTTAATTTTGCTTCCGCAACCAAGGATGTGTGCATGTTATAATCAAGAGGCTTGATTGGGTTGTCTTCAGACTTCTCATTCCCCGTGTCAGGTCTAGGCCCTAGGCTTGGGTTGTGACGAGCTTGGTACTAGAGCACTAGGTTGTTAATGGTCTTCGAAAAGACAACACACCCTGTCGACTGGAGTCTTATTTATGGTTGTAAAGTACGCCACAACTACAAATGGGAGGCTATGAGGCATTTTAGGAAATGTTTCACTTCTCCATGATCTATGTCGTGCGGTAGAGCTAAGTCCCCTAAGGCTTATTATTTATCCCTAACCATTAATTTTGAGAATATGTTTCAAACTATTCATAATGGTTGACAGGATGGTAACCATCTCTCACTTCAACTTCTCAACGATGATATATCAAATGTGGAGGTTCGCAATGCTCTATGGCTATAATCCAAGGTTGTAACTGCTCAACTCAACCAATCGGTGAGTGCCCCCGAGATCTCAAATGATAAGAGGGGGAAGAGTAAGGGTAAGAGTGAAATGAACCCAAAAAGTGCCAAAAAATGTGTCTCGGAATGCCAGGAATTTTGAATTCCATATATCTTAAAATCTATTTGCTATTTTGAAAATCTGAATTCATATTCATGTTCAGGGGGTCAAAATCAGGGGCCAAAGGGTCTAACCCCGATTTTAGAGCAAATGAATCACAATTTCAAATTTCTAAAATTTCATTTTCCAGAGATGACCCGCAACAACACAGCGACGCGCAGCTGTACGGACATATGTTAATTTGGCCTCTGCGATAGGTCTGAAGGATTTAGGGTCTTGGGCCTAAGTTTTCCCGAATGTGTTTTTATCTACCCTTAGCAATTTTATTCAACCTTACATCATCCTAAACATTTCCCAGTACTCCCCAAAGCACTTAGCCATATTTTCACTCCAAAATTCAAGTCACAAAACCCTCATCCGGAACTAAGGATTTCTTCAAGCTTCAAGCCTCCATTTTCAATCTTCACCAAGAGCTTCTCTAAAGATAAGGTACTTAGGTTTTAGCCATTGGGTTCTTCCACCCATGGTGCCCTAATCTCCTTTTTACTCAATTTGCATGATTTAAAGTTGATTTTATATGTGGATCTTGTATATTAAGAAATTTACTGCACAGTGATTTGAGTTCATGAAAATATGGTTGTTTTAGCATGTTTTCAGCTCTAAATCTTAGGTCTAATATTGGATTTGATGAGGAGTTTTGATGTGAACGTCTTGGGGGTGTTGTAGGGTGTTGATTGATGGTTTTACAATAGATTTTCTTGCATGATTTAATCTCTAAATTGCATGTTCTTTTACCCCCATTACACCACCCCAAGTGTTTGATAAAATGTCCAGCTAGGGTTTCCTGTGGAATTGAAGGTCCAAAGCATGAGCTATAATATGATTGATGTTATAATGATGAAATGAGCTTATGTACATGATAAATACTATATAAAGTGTTGCGTTAGACCATGCATGATCCGGGAGGGGGGGTGTAACAACCCGGATAACCGAGATAGGGGTTTGTACTAATTAACCGAGGGAAGGGTTAGTACTTCTCCCCCTAGTGATGGGGCAGCATCATCACTAACCGAGATGGGGGTTATACTCATCAATTGAATAAAGGGCCAGTACTTCACCACCTCGGTGATGGGGAGGCATTATCACCAACTGAGTTAGGGGTTTGTACTCATCAACCGAATGAAGGTTAGTACTTCACCACCTAAGTGATAGGGTGACATCATCACTAACCTACCAAGGGGTTTGTACTTTGGAAATCTAATTTGGTCTATTCTACACATATGATAGCCTATGTGAGCATGAGTTATTTAAGCATGCTTACTCTAGCATTGATCATACATGCCATATTGCTACATTACGCCTATTGCCCATTGTTATGCATTTTGATTATGATGCCTATTTCTGGTTGTATTACATCCTACATACTTAGTACATTCAAACGTACTAACACATACTCTTTCCTACATGATATCACCATGTAGGAACCAATGCCCAACTTGATCATCCTCTTCCACGTGGCTAGTTCGGTGGTACTCAAGCTAGTTCGTAAGTCCTCCACTTTGGGAACCTTAGTCTATGTTTTTCCTTGTTTTGGGTTGAGACACTCTACTTTATGTACTATTTTTACTATGAGGGTGAGCCCGGTTATCTTCTCTTTGCCCCCACTCTTATCTATATATCTAGATGTATTTGTTGTACAAGTTATGTATCTATGATATGAGCTTGACTCTTTGTCTCTTGATGATGATGTTTTGCTAGCTATCCCTCAGCCCCTTTACTGCTTGTTCTTACTTTATGTCTTTTACATGTTTCCGCGACTAATGATGTGTAATGTCAAGTTAAGAGGCTTGATTAGGGTTCCTTTGGGTTCCCCATTCGTAGTGTCACATCTAGGCCCTAGTCTTGGGTCATGACAAACTTGTTATCAGAGCACTAGGTTGATAGATCCTCTTAATCCAACACACCGTGTCGATTAGAGTCCTATTCATGGTTGTAAAGCGTGCCATGACTATGAATAGGAGGCGATGAAACGTTTTAGGAAATGTTTCCTTTCTTAATGTTCTATGTCGTGCTATAGAGTTGTGATAAGTTTACCCCCCCCCCCCCAATGATTGTTATTTGCTATGCTAGATCATGCTAAACACTAGAAGAAGACGGGCCTAAACTCCCGAGGAGCAACCTTCCAATGGTGAGCTCTGAGATGCTCTTACTATGCTTGCCCAAGTGGTGGTCAACCAAGTCAATTAAGGGCCTAAGCCCCTAATGCTACTATCCCAAGAGCTAGGGTAAGGGACGTCATGAGGATGAATCCTCTGATTTTCCATGGGTCAGAGGTGGATAAAGATCCACAAGAGTTCATTGAGGTCTACAAAATCTTGAATATAATGTATGTCGGGCCGAATGAAAAGACGGAGTTGGAGGCATACCAACTCAAAGGGGTAGCCCAAATTTGGTATGAGCAATAGAAGGGGGAGAAGGGAAATGGTTATGTGGTGCTTTGGGAAGAACTCAAATTGGCATTCCTTAATCAATTTTTTCCTCTAGAGCTTAGGGAAGCAAAGTTGGTAGAGTTTATGAACTTGAAACAAGGTGTTATGAATGTGAGGGAGTGTTCCCTCAAATTTAATCAAGTTTCAAAATATGCTTCTCACTTGGTGGCTGATCCTAGATCTAGGATGAATAAATTTATGATAGGGGTCTTAGACTTGGTGAATGAAGAATGCCAGTATGCCTTGCTTATTGGTGACATGGACTTGTCTCGGTTGATGACTTATGCCGAGCAAATGGAGAAGGAAAAGTTGAGAAAGAGGAGGTTCCAGAGGCCAAGAGAGCCCGTTTTTAGGGTAAGTTTCAAAAGGGTGCTAGATTTCATCAAGGCCAAGGGGCTTCTCATGCTAATAATAGGGGGTTTGCCAATGACTTCACTAGGCCTCAAGGTGTTCGTGGTGTGGCTCCTACTGATGTGTGTCCTAGATGTGGAAAGAGTCATAATGGCCAATGTTTGAAGGGTTCTAATGCATGTTTTGATTGTGGGTAGCTTGGTCACAAGAAGATAGATTGCCCAAGAAACTGTGGCAAAGTCCCGGGTGCAAATGCGATTCCACTGGGTAGAGGTGGTCCTCAAGGTGGTGCCCAAAGGAACAACTGGTTTTACGCTCTACATGGAAGGCAAGGGGTTGGTGAGGTCCTCGATGTTGTTATGGGTATGTTAAAAATCTTTGACTTTGATATGTATTCTTTGACTGATCCGGGTGCCACTCTTTCCTTTGTTACCCCTTTTGGTGCTAAAAAAGTTCCATATTGTCCTCGAGTTAATGCATGAGTAATATGAAGTGTCTACTCCTATTGGTGCCTCCATTTTTCC
>JAPFFP010045446.1:0-11631 GCA_026153255.1 Solanum medicagineum | reverse complement strand
ATAAACATCATCCCCAAAATGGAGGACTTACCAAAGAGCTTGAGAGAAGTCGTACTAGCCACGTGGAGAAGGATGATAAAGTTGGGCTCCGGTTCCTGCATGGTGACATCATGTAGGCGTAGAGTATGCGTTAGTACATTTCAATGTACTAAGTATGTAGGATGCAATGCCACAATAGATAAGTAACATAATCAAAATGCATAAGCATAGGCAATAAGTAGCATATAACAATATGGCATGCATGTGAGATGTTATGTTGTAAATCATGCTTATATAGAACATAATACATGTGTAAGAAGATACCACTATCAAATTGGTGGGTCGTCACACCCTACCAACCTTAGTGATTGAGGTACCAACCCCATCAATTAGTTGGTGGATCGTCGCAACCTACCACCCATGGTGACCGAGGTACAAACCCTCCAACATGATTATCAATGTATAAACCCCTCAACATGGTTGGTAGATATTTGTACCCTACCACCCTTGGTTACTGAGGTACAAACCCCTCGATATGGTTACTAAGATACAAACCCTTCAACATGGTTACCCGGTGCGTAACCCCCGAGTAAGGCATGGTCACATTCCAAAACTATATAGAATAAAATCATATACATATGTTCATTTCATCATAATATATTCGTTTAACTCATAGACATATATTGGACCTTTATTTCCACAAGAAATCATAATCCAGACAATTTATCAAGCACTTGGCGAGTGTGTAGTGCTAGTGCAAAATCATGCAATTCAAGAGTGAAATCATGATAGAAAATTCAATGTAAAACCATTAATAGATACTTCGTAACATCTTTAAGTCATATACTTCAAAGCCCTTCAGCAAATCTCACAATAGATCTTAGATTCATTGCTCAAAGCATGCTAAAACAACCATAATTTCATGAAACCTCAACATAGTGTGCGGTGAAATTCATAATAGATAAGACCCATGAGTAAATCAACTTTAAATCATACAATTTCAGGTAAAAGAGAGCTTGGGTATCATGGGTGAATGGAACCCATGAAACAAACTCACATACCTTGACTTTGGAGAATCCTTGAAGGAGATTGGAGATGGAGACTTGAAGCTTGAATGAGAACCTTAAGATCCGGAGGAGTTTTGAGATGTAAAATTGGAGGTGAAATATTGTCTAAGTGTTTGAGTGAGTATTTGGGAATGTCTTGAATGATATGAGGGTGAAATAAGGCTAAGTATAGGTATTTCCACGCATGGGGACACTTAGGACCAAGACCCAAAAGTCTTGGACTAAGCTTGAAAAACAGCACACAAAATGAACTGAGGCGCGTCCTTGGTGCGTTGCGCCTTGGGCGCGAAAACCTCACTAGAAATCGCATTCTTGTGATTTTCAAATATTTTGATAGTTGCTCTAAAATCGGGGTTAGACTATATTTTACACTCAATTTGATCCCCTAAACCATAACATGAAGTCGGATTTCGATATCATACATGGACTTTGAGATATATGGAAATTATGATTCCAGGCACTTCCAAGGCACATTTTCGGGCCCTTTTGGGGTAGTTTCACCATTCATGTTACTTTATGGTATTAAACAAAATATGCAAGTACGATTATTCTTAAGCATGTTTCATACTACATGTTGATTACACATGGCATACTGAGCTTATGTTTATTGATTATAACTAAGCATCTTCTTATTATGGCCTATTATTCTTGTTGCATTGATCCCGCATACTTAGTACATTCAAGCGTACTAACGCATACTCTATGCCTACATGATGTTACCATGTAGGGACCGGAGCTCCATTTGATCATCCTCCCTCTCCTCATGGCTAGTTGGTTCTTATGAAGAATCTAGTTAGTGAGGCCTCAAGTCCGAGGGCAATAGCTATTCTCATTCACGGTTTATAGATTCTTGTTCTTTTGTTGGATACTTGTTAAATGAGGGCAAGCCTGGAAAGTGTCTTGGCCCCCGCTCCAATCTATGTTAGAGGTGTCATTTGATATTATGTCATGGTTTGATTATGTTATTGAAGCTTGACTCTTGGTACTCAATCATTAGTATGAATTGTTTCCCTTAGTCCCTTTCCCTTTTCATTTATGTGACTCTTGTGATTGTTTAATTTGCTTCTAAAGCCAAAGAAGTGTACATGATATGCTAAGAAGCTTGTTTAGGTTGTCTTCAGGCTTTTTATTCACCATGTCATGTCTAGGACCTAGGCTTGGGTAGTGACATCAGCCTAGCCCAACGGTCCTCCCCCCATAATGATTCCGATGAGAGTACTGATGATTATGTTGAAAATAGCCCCTAGTTCCCTTCATTTATGTTTTGGACAATTTAGAATTTTTGTTGAACTTTGAAACAATTTAAAACTTTGTAAATTATGCATTTCTATGTTCATTATATTTAGTTGTGTTTATTAAGACGTATTTTGAATGATTTAGTTATTGTTGATTGTGCTATATTGGTATATTGAATATATTTTGGAAGATTATATATTTTATATTTTAGTGTAGGTGGGCAGCAGAAATTGTAGGTTTCTACTGTTATAAAAATTGCAGAAAAGCGACGGACATGGTCCCTTTGTCCGTCGCTTTTAGGCAATTGTTCTTTAAAAATATTCCCAGAAAAGCGACGGAGGGGGTCGCTTAGTCCATCGCTTTTCTGTAAATATTTGCAATGCAATCCATCACAAAAAAAATAATAAAAATAAATAAATAAAGTAACGGCCGCCCGTCGCTTTCTTTAATTTTTTTTTGGCGAAAAGCTGATTGCTTTTTAGCAATGTTGTTTGTCGTTTTTAAAAAAGCGACAAGGAAAAAAGCGACGGAACGATCTGCGTCACTGTTTTGGTAAAAAAGCGACGCAGTTCATCACTTTTGGTAGTTTTTAAGTAATGTGTCTAAGTCAAGTAGTTTGGGAATTATTCCTTTTTTCCCTCATTTAACATTTTTTTTTTGTTTTCTTTCAGCGTACAAGTGTAGTGTACGCCCAATATGCAAAGTCAGGCATACCCTTGACTACGTTTGACCTAGAGATCTAGAGAAGACTAAGAAGGATGACCCAAGATAATACAAACAATACGGCAAATGCAGCTCTGAACTAGAATGAGAATGAGAATGCGAATAATGACAACTCACCTCTCTTTAGGACATCGCTCCACAGCCACAGGACCTCAATGCGAAGCTTATCAGTAGAACCAATATCGGTTGAACCCTATGACTATAGAGGTTACCGAGCTATTGTTTTACCACCACTACCGGCTGACACATAGTTTGTGGTTATGAGTGGGTTGCTTCAGATGTTGCAGAACAACAGGGTGTTATTAGGCCCACCATTAGAGGATCCGCATAGTTCTTTACACAGCACTACATTTGTCTGCAAAAGTGTGATGCGAACATAGAATCTGTCTATAGATGCTATAGAATTTCGTGTTTTCCCATTGTCTCTGATAGGAAATACAATGCTATGGCTATCCGAGTTCTCATAGAGTTCGATCACCAATTAGGCTGAGTTGAAGAAGGCCTTTCTGGAGAGGTACTTCCCAAAATCGAAGAATCTCAAGTTGAAAGATCAAATCAACAACTTTGAGAAACTTCCTGGTGACTCGATCAGTACTATATGGGAGTAGTTTACAAAATTCTTGAGGAGTGTCCCTGACTACAAAATTGTTGATGATTCCTTGGTGGAGATCTTCTACTATGACCTGGACGAGAATAGTCAAGCCTGTGCTGACACCAACATAGGGGGCATATTCTTAGATCAACTATTTGCAAGGATTGGTTAGAGGATGGAAAGGGCGGTCAATACAAATCATACACGGGGGCAAAGAGACAAGTCATCTACCAAAAGTTCATGCACTGTCAGTACTGGTTAGGAGAAAGCTAAAATAAATAATGAGATAATGCAAGAGTTTTCCTAAATTCGTATAGGTAAGAAGGTGATAATGAAGTAGAATTAGGAACGAGTTAAGGAAGTTGTTTATAATCCTCTGTGAGCACTCATGTACGATGATCCCTATTATGAGGAGGACACTTGCTTCATTGCTGCACAGACGGGGAGAATCTGGATCCACGGCTAAGATTCCAACCAGGAATATTGGTGCCAAGGTCAAGGAAACCAAGATCAAAACTATAACAGAGATAGTGCTTTTAGAGACAATTGTGGAGTTTACTATGTCACGAATTGGGGCCAAAAGAGAGATGCAGATTGGGGCCACGGAGATGGCTTCAAAAATGGTCCTTACGTGCCACCACACAATTGCAATATCCGTGCTAATGGTTCTAGAGTTAAGAAGATGTTTGAAATCTGTTAAAGAAAGCTAAGACACAGGATGAGACTCTGAGCGGAATGAAATATGACATCTCTAACGTAAATCAGAAAATACAGACTTATTCTACTGTTGTCAAACAGATTGAACAACAGTTTGGTCAAGTGTCAACTCAACTCAACCAGCATCGGCGAGGTATGGTACCTAGAAACACAGTTGAGAACCCCAAAGAATAAAGTGCAGTGCATGAAGGTTATTCGATAGCAATAGTACCATTGATCCTCCCATGCCAGTTGATGATGATGATGTTCGAGAGGAAGCAATTGAGCTCAATGATGCAGTTATCGGAGATGATCATGTCAAGGATGGGGTGAGTGATGCTGCAGAGGCACCATAGAATCTAAAGCCCATTCCTAGAACTCTTTCTCCCTTCCCTCAAAGAATCAAAAAGAAGGAAGAGGAGGGAAAGTTCAAACACTTTCTCTCTATGCTGAAACAACTCTCCATCAACATCCCTCTCATTGAGGCAATGGATAAGATGCCAAAGTATGCAAAGTTTATAAAGGATTGGTTACAAAGAAGTGCACTGTGAGCCAGGAGCTCTCCCAAGAGCTTTAACATTGCAGTGCAATTTCCACAAGGTCCTTAGTTAGAAGCAGAAGACCCTGATGTTTTTACCATACCGTACAATATTAGAGATGTGGAGTTCGCAAGAGCATTGTGTGATCTCGGTGCTAGCATAAATCAAATGCTCCTTGCGGTCTTCAAGAAGCTAGGACTAGGAGCCCCTACTCCGACAAGCATGAGGTTGTTGATGGATGACCACACGATGAAGAAGTCTATGGGGATACTTTATGACGTACTCGTCAAAGTTGAGAAATTTATATTCCCCATAGACTTTGTGATCCTAGATTCAAAGTCGACTTCGAAGTCACAATCATTTTGGGAAAGTCATTCCTAGCCTCTAGTCGAGCACTAGTAGATACAGAAGCTAGCCAACTCAGGTTCATATTGAACGATGAAGAAGTTGTCTTCAATATTTGTCAATCAATCAAGAGGCCATACAATCTAAAGAAGGATGTTTGGGCACTTGGTGAAGTCTTAGTAACCAAGTTGTCCAAGTCGTGTCGCAACAATAAATCAAGTGCTACTTGGGAGGCAACCTAAGAGTTTTGATATAATAGTTATAGTTGTGCTTTGTTTTTAACTTTTGGACTTGTAGGTAGTTTAATTTTTCACATTTTTGGTTGTAATTTTGGACGTTAGACTTTTTGCATATAGGGTAATAGTGTGCTCTTTGAAGAATGTGGAGCTACATTGCTAAGTCATCCATCCTAGGCTGAAAAGACACCAAGAAGTGCTTCTACGACTGGTTCTACGAGTTGTATGTCAATCTACGACCCATACACCATCTCGCAGACACCTCCAATGAGCAAAAGGTTATGTACCTCAGTCCATGAGCCAACTTTACGGCCTATAGATAAAACTACGAGTCATGAATGGGGCTCATAGATTGCAGGTAAGTTTTCTGATTTTTGGACAAAGTGTTGAGGTTTCTATGACCAACTCTATGAGTTGTATCCAAATCTATGACTCATAGGCTAGTCTGTGAAACTCAATCCTTTAAACTAGGGTCTTCGAGACCATGATTTACGGGCCGTGAAATTCCCTACCTCCCATTGTCAGGGTTTTATAGAGTCTAGTCCCATTAGTTTGGACTGACTTGGTCAACATATAAACAATGTAGTCAAATTATTTTGACCCCAATTCTTCAAAAAATTTACATATGAAACCCGGCGACCCCCTTCCCTTGTCCTCCAACCACCAGCAATCAGTACCCCACCAATTTCTAGCCAAGTTTTCTGGCAACCCTAGGGTTCCCTAGCTTCGAGTCCTCCTTTAGTTTCTACATCCTGGTCATTCAATTTGATAAGTTTTTGGTCTTAAAAACCCCTTTATTTACCAAGAATTGTATGATTAGAGTAAAATCAATTGATGGGTATGGTAATTCGATAGGTGAACCCATATATGCAATTATTGTGTTTAAGAATTGAATTACGAAAATAGTTGCCAATGTGTCAATATGTGTTTAGGTCAAAAATTGGTGTGTTTGCCTTGTCCTTGTGCTTAAATGATATGTTTGAAATCCATATGGTCACATACTGTTAAATTGAGTTGATAATGTAAACTTGGTGTGTGATGGCATGTGTGAAATTTGAGGCTAAATCATTCAAACGGGGTCGGTAGATCAGGGAAAGCACGTTAAATGATTTTCGATGGGGTATATGTTGAAATTTGCATGTGGGGTGTTGGGTGTTTTGACATGAGTTATGTGGGGTGTGACCTATTGCTTTGATGCTGAAAAATTGTGTTGAAAATATCATACAGGGCCCGCATTGATAGACTTAGAAACTTAGGTTACTCGGTTTTCTGGTCTATGAGGGTCTTTTTTGACCCATGAAAATTTTTGATGAGCTGTAATTACCCTTCATATAAAGATCCAGGAACCTGATATTTCTAAGCATCTATCAGATGAGACCTTCTACGAGTCATAGAATTTCTACGACTCATAGAATGGTATCGTAGATCCTAACCTGCAAAAGTTTAGAAACTAGAACCATCTATGACTCAGTCTATGACTCGTAGATCATTCTATGAGTCATACCTGGTCTTGTAGATGCCATTTAGTAAAAAAAACTATGGACACTAATTCAATGAGAGCCTTCTACAACTCATAGTTTTCTTTATGGCTCGTAGAAGTGCCCTTGAAGTCCCATCTGCAACAAAGTCTAATTTATTCTTGCTTTTCATTTCTTGACTTGTTGGGCTAACCATGCTTGTTAAATGAGTATGTTTCAAGTACTATGGCCCTAAAGCTAAGATGTGAGGATATTCGATCCCTACAAAAGAGTCTCAGGGATGAGACCTTGGGAGAGCAGAATACCCCTAAGGTTAGTGGATAAGTTGAGGAGCTCATCATCCAACCTAACCCAGATGCTGATAAACCACAGACACGGGTTACCACCAGATTTGTGCAGGCGCAAACATAGGCAATTGTTGCTCGCACTCCCTAGTTTGATGAGGGTGACGACAAAATAATAACTTCATTTAGATGACTCCATCCATAGAGGAGTCAGGATCCAGTGATGAGTCAGAGACAGAGTCCTCTGCCGCATTACAAAAGGAATCACCATCACCTCCAGATGCTCTCACTAGACGGTGGTGTGTTGTGGGTATGCGAGATATCTACAAAGAGGGCATATAGAGGAATAAGTAGGGCAAACCAGCCTGCTCCATTTATGAGGAGGTCCAATTATTTCCTATGGATTAGATAGTGTTCCCGGTCTCCAGTACACCATCAGTAGATTCAGGCTCCAACAACTAACCAAAGCTCTAGGGAAGTACTCCCCGACCATTGTCTGGGAGTTTTATGCATCGCCACTGTACTCAACACTCTTTCCAAGAGGAAGAATCCCCTCGCTCAGCCCTGACTAACACAGATTAGAGTGAGAGGCCAGCAAGTAGACAACTCAGAGACCATTATCTGTTGCATATAGATCGAGCCTGAGTTCCGAGCCCCAAATCCACAGTAGTTTACTACCACAAATTAGGGTAGACTAGGGACGTGGGTCTGATGATAGACCAGAGTCGTGGGCTGGCTTGATGAGATGGGTGGCAGGATTGATAGCGGAGCATGGCCCAGACCCTGCATAGGTAGCTGACGTGCTGTCAAAATACAATATTTTTTATGCCTAAAAACTTAGGATTTTGTATGTTCCCAATGCAACATTTATATTTTTATGTGTTTTTGTGTTTAGTTTTGTAGGAAAGCAGATTGGAATGACTTTGGGGCACAATTGAGAGTTTTCTAGTTTTTGGTGATTTACAAAACCTTCTACGAGTTGTAAAGCATTATACGAGTCATAGAGGCAATTCTATGACAAATTTTAGTGAAAGATGATATCTGAGGATCAGCTATACAAGTCGTAGAGCATTCTACATAGGTTACAAAACTATAATGTAAGAGAGAGTCGTAAGTTTCATTCTAATTAGGGTTAGAATACAATACTTAGAGACTAATGAATTAATTTGATCTTCAAATCTTGTGATTTGCAATCAATTTTGGATTTGCTTGATTCTCAATTCAATAAGTAAGTGTTTAATTATATTTTCTCAATTCATAACTTCTTCATCTACCCATAGCATAAGTAGCTAAATCCACAACTTGGGGTTGTGGGAACCATGCAGATCTAACCAAATAAACCTAGGTAATTTGCAATTTCTGGAATGGGTATTTGCATGTGTTAATCATATTTCTTTGTTTTGCATGTTTTCTAGTGGGCCTTATATTAGAACTTGTCTAGTGTTACTTTCTCGATCAAGGTAGTAATAAATAGGAAAAGAGATTTATTAACAGGATTCGACGATGTGCTCTAGTCTAATCAATCAAACTGGGCCAAGGGGAGGTTGACTGGGACTATAGGTAAAGGTTAGTGTTGCACACTAGGAGATGAGCCAAGTCATATAGTGAAATTTACCTCTCACCATTGACCAAAGGGTTTGATGAACTTAAATTACCGTCCTGCATGTTCCACTCTAGTCGAGAATTGGGTTATCTGATGTTATTGAGTTGGTGAATCATGGGGAACACAATACCCAAGTTACACTCTATTATTGATTCTCTTACGTTATAGTTAGTTTACTTTGTTTTCTTATTGATTACCTCAAATCCCCCTTTGGAAAATTGAGTTGGTTAATTACTTGAATTGCTTGTTTGTGAATTCTCATGGGTCTACGTAATCTCTGTGGGTTCGACCCTAATGTAGGTTAGGTTTTATATTTGATAACAACCATTTTATCATCTAAAAAGGACGTGACAGATAAAGGCACTGTTGCTGGGTAATGCGGCTAGACTTACTTGAATTCACTAATAATTGTAATGAGAGTGCTAATCCTTAGTTCCCTTGTATTTTACTTTTATTTTTGTTTTTGTGTTTGTTTCTTTGCAGGGTATACTACTAGTATGCCCAGCACTAAGGGTCAAAGTAATCTCTTAACTCCACATAATCCAAAGATCCAAATAATTACACGAAGAATGGCCCAAGAAAATGCCAACAATGTGGCCAATATAGCTTTGAATCGGAACAACAATGATGATGGTGGGAATGAAAACTCACCTCCTTTGGAGAATATCCAACGGCATCGGGATTTCAATGACAATGCTTACCGGTGGAATCAATATAGGTTGAATCCTATGGCTATGGATGTTGTAGGAGTTATTATATTTCACCTTTACCAGCAGACATAAAGTTCATAGTCTCTAGTGGTTACTTCAGATGCTGCAGAACCATGGGCTATTTGCAGGCATACCATCAGAAGATCCACGTACCCACTTGCACAATGTTGTATTTGTTTGTAAGAGTATGACGGGAACACATAATGTATCTATAAATTCTATGGGACTTTGTATCTTCCCATTGTCTCTTACAGGCAATGCTGCATTATGGTTGTCTAAGCTCCTACAGTGTTCAATCACTACTTGGGAAGATTTGTAGAAGGCCTTTTTGGGGAGGTACTTCGCTGGATCGAAGAAGCTCAAATTGAAGGACTAGATCAACAACTTTGAGCAACTTCCTAGTGATTTGATAAGTATTGGTTGGGAGCGATTTACGAAACATTTGAGGAGCATCCCTGACCACAAGATAGGTGATGATGCCTCAGCGGAGATCCATTACCATGCCCTTGATGAGAATAGTCAGGCTTATGCTGACACTATTAGGGGAGGGTATGTTTCTAGATCAACCATTTGCAAGGATTGCAGAGTGTATGGAGCAAGTAGTTAAGATGAATTATACATGGGGACAACGGGATAGAGCTTTCACAAAGAGTTCATATGTTGTGAGTGTTGGTTCAGAGCAAGCCAAAATTAATGAGATCATGCAACAATTTAATCATCTTTGCACAAGCATGGATGTAGTGATCAAGCAAACCCAAGAAAGATTAAATGTGATAGTTCACCAACATCCATGTGCACCCATGTACAAGGAGCCATATTATGAGGAGGATGCTTGTTTTGTGAATGATCAGACGGGGGGTTTCAGGACTAATGCCAAAGGGTCCAATCAATACTTTTGGTACCAAGGTCGAAACTATGGTCGAGATAGAGCTTGTAGAGATAACCGAGGTAGTTATTATGACAGGATAGGGGTCCAGAAGCAGATTGGGGTTGTAGAGATGGTTTCAGAAATTGTCCATATGTGTCACCACATAACCGTGACACAGCTACAAGCAATTCTAGAATTGAAGAGATGTTTGACTACTTGTTGAAAAAGGCGAAGGCACAAGATGAGACCCTAAAGGGCATGAAATCTGATATTTCAGTTACTAATCAAAAGATAGAGTCTCATTCTATGGCTATTAACTAGCTTGAGCAATAATTTGGTCAACAGTCAACTCAGTTGAATCAGCGTCAGAAAGGTGCATTGCCTAGCAACACAGAGATAAATCTTAGGAATGAGGGGCAATGTATGGTAGTTACTACTAGAGGTGGCAAGAGCACCATTGATCCTCCTATGCCAGTTGGGAAGATAGTTGTAGACAAGGATGTGGTTGAAGGAGATGATTGTGTCAAGGATGGGGTAAATTGAAGCAGCTAAAGAGTCACAGAGGTATAAGTTGTCCCAAGGCTTCCTCCTCCTTTCCCTCACGGACTCAAAAAGATGAAGGAGGAAGGTGAGTTCAAGAACTTTCTCTCTATGTTTAAGCAACTATACATCAACATCCCTCTTATTAAAGCACTGGAGAAAATGTCGGCCTATGCCAAGTGTATGAAGGACTTGATCACCAAGAAGTGCACTGTGAGTCTGGAGCTTTCTCAAGAGCTTCAACATTACAGTGTTATCACTACGAAGTCTTTAGCTTAGAAGTGTGAAGATTTAGGTGCTTTCACCATACCTTGCACTATAGGTGATGTGGAGTTCGCAAGGGCACTATGGTGCTATTATCAATTTGATGCCTCTTGCGGTCTATAAGAAACTTGGTTTGGGTGCCCCAACTCCAACTAATATGTGATTGTTGATGGCAGATAGAACGGTGAAGAGGCCTGTAGGGATGCTTTATGATGTGTTGGTTAAAGTTGAGAAATTCATATTCCCTGCAGACTTTATGACCTTTATTGTGAAGTTGATTTTGAAGTTCCTATTATCTTAGGAAGGCCTTTCTTAGCCACTGGTTACACCTTGGTTAATATGGAGAAGGGCCTACTCAAGTTCAGATTTGGAAAGGATAAGGTCATCTTCAATATGTGTCAGTAAGCCAGAAAAGACAATGATGCGAGAGTGGTTTCTGCTATCGAGACTGTTGATGATGCTAAGCTAGAA